>BCKE01000009.1:4289-69506 GCA_001600495.1 Pilasporangium apinafurcum
GCCTTTGACAGTTCTATGTTGTGTGGAAAGAAAGTAAGATAAATATAGATAACATGTTCCTAAAGCGAATTGAGCCCACAACACCCGAGTGCAAACACAGGGCTTTACCACWAAGCTATAGGAACGTGATCCACATGAAAGGATGAGTGCCGTATTTTGACGAGATGACATGGTATTTTTCATGACATCATGCAAATTTTCTTGAAAGTTACACAAATGAACAGTAAAAATGAAATATTACATTACAAGAAGTGTATTTTTTGTATGGGAGAATAAAAAAAATGCCCCAACGATTTCAAAAAATAAAAAAAATGACCCAACATTTGGAAAATAAAAATAATGCCCCAAAAGAGTGTAATATTTCCGTAATTTTTGTCTTTTGCTAGTAACTGATTATGATAGGTATAAAATCTACTGCTGCTGGAACACTGCGCTGCTATAGCTCAGATGATAGATCGCCCGGTTCATACGTGAGAGGTCGTTGGTTCGAGTCCAACGTGAAGCACATGTCGGCAACATTAGATTTTACACCTGTCATAATCAGTTACTAACAAGCGAGGGAGATTGCGGAAATATTACGCTCTTTTGGGGCATTTTTTTTATTCTCCCTTTTTGTATTTATCTTTTCAAATGTATATTTTTTGTATTTATGTTTAGAAAATGTATATTTTTTGTATTATCCCTACTTTGTATTACAAGGGGCAGCAAAATGTCACCTACACTGCCCATCTACTGCCCGCCTCGATAATAATATCTGAGTTCAGGCTGTACATAGGCTGTCACGTGTGTAACGTGTGCCTGACTTCTTGGGTGCCTAGGCTGAGGAAGGTCGAAGCATGCGTCTGGCCTCGAACGCGAGGCCAGGCAATCATCTTCATATAATTAAATGCATATAATGTAGGGAAAGAGTCGGAAATATATTTAGTTGCATGTTATATATCTGTAAAGGAAGAAAGTAAAAAGATAATCGTAAGCAGACTAGGAAAACATGCATTCGAAGGGAGCTTAGAGGTAGCGCTAGCAAATCGAGTCTTCTATCTAATTTACTTTTTCATTTTGCCATCAAGCTACCTCCGTCTACCAACGTCCTTTCAAGTTCCCCATTTTATCCAGTCAAATTCAGTTAATTATACTTTTGCCCAATCATCGTCTTCAAATCCTGTAAACGTCACATTCCATCATGTGAATGGCATGCAACAGACCCGGGTTTTGATCTTGCCTTATTGCATTTATTGACAATCAATTCGTGCGCTAAATATTTCTCCGGATACACAACTTTCGTCTGTGTTCGTCGAAGATATCAACCAAAGGACAAATTAGATGCCATGGGTCATTACTGACTGGTTCACCAGAAATATCAAGCAAATCAATACATTTTTAAATGTATGGTTGAACATACCAAAATACCCTCCAAAGTTGGCAGCGGTGCGAATACAATTTTCAAATGCTCTGGTCTCCCAATATGCTCGTAATGACCTTCGTCTGAGTTCAATCATCATCGCCAGTCGTAGCCTGATCCACCAAAAAAATCACCTTCATCAATCTGACGTTTTCGTCGCTGCAATACCTCCTTGTTGGCTACGTCGAGCGTTTTGCACAGCGATTCCATGGAGTACATCAAATAAAAGTATCTCGCAAACGTGTTTGGTCCTAATTCTAAGCTCTATGGCCATATAAGACGCGTCTTATGCCTGGTATGCATGCTGGAAGCATGCACCATGACATTACCACATTTCACCCATTTTCGATTGCCCACAATGATGCCACCATTGATATGCAAGTGACTTTTTTGTTGCAACTTAATATTCTCGTCCTCCGGACTTGATGAATCACTGCTCATGCTCATATCATAATCAAATTCAGCGAAGGACGCTTGATGTGATGGTGACATTTCTAATCGGACATTGCTGTGGTTTTCTTCGTCATGTGTACAACTCAAAGGTGTGTTAGCGGTAATATCACAGACATGGACCCACTCAAGACTCCTGCTGTCGCATATAACCTCATATGTGTGATATTTGCCTTCCTTTCACACCGATACAATCGCACCACGCTTTCCGGACAATCGCTTTGACTTTCTACGCACTCGATCTCTTCGGGTATGCACTGTTATCACCTCGCAGCCGTTCTTGGGGAGAAGAATGGCACTGAAAAGAGCTCATTGGAGAGAATCAGAAATAAGTTTCTGCTTATATCGATAGGGATTCCTTCGCTTCAAAAATCAGGTCAAGTGACAAAGGTCACAATCCTTCAATGTTTCTGTATCCGATTGAAAGCATTCGTTAGAAAGACTTTACTACTCTAAGGGGCGAGTGAAAGAGGGTGAACTTATTCTTCATTTTGACAGAGTGATCAAAGCACAAGAAGAAGACAGCGAAATGAAGCATTTCCACCATAAATCTCGTGCTTTGGTGGTACTACTGCTAATTTTAATGATGTGGTCGCTTATCACGACAATTGATGGCGGACCCATCGCCTGGGGAGTATGCCAGACGGCATGCAACGCTGGTGCGGTTGCATGCTACGGGAGCGCCGGATATACTTTTGGGACGGTCACGGCCGGTATTGGCGTCCCAGCTGCTGTCGCAGCGTGCAATACGATACTGGGGACCTGTATGGCTGCATGTACCCCACTGCTGCTTGCTCCTACACCATGACTGATGGAAGAAGAAATGAAGAGAGTGAATTGGTTGGTTTAGTAATGCAATTATTGTATTGACAAGGCATCATTTATTTTTGTGTGAAAAGACGCGATCTTTCAAACTCTTTTTGTGACTGAAGTCGGTCTACTCTTCTTCCAACAGTTGGGGATTCCATGACAGGATTTGCATTTCGCTCCCATAGCAGCACTAGATGTCTGCTCCCTGTCCTGCTTTTCTTGTTGTTTTCTCCTTTTGCTATCGTCTCCGCCTGCCACCTCGCAGGCAGTGACACAGGTGTATGCACAGCATCCACGGATTTCGATCTGTTGTTACCGTTTTGTAAATCGGTCGTAACCTATACGGCATGCTTACCACGATACCAGAGCATCTGGTACAATCACTCAGCACTCACAAAGGACCGCTTCGTGGAGCAAATGTTCACCAAAATTGTCATACAGCGAAAAAAATACGAGACCAATAGCACGTTTCTCGACAAGAACACGGACGAGTGGGGAGGCTCGAAAGAGATCGTGCCGCGGTTTGTCGATAATCCCGATTGTGAAAACGCCTTTAAGAATTATTTCTGCTGGCTCAATTTCCCACGATGCGATGCTGAAGGGAAAAGCTTGCTGTTGTGTCGCAGTGTCTGTGAGAACTACATGACCTCCTGTCAATTGGGAAAAGATTTATGGCGTTGTGGCGAACCAAAGTACATCAATGGAAGAGAACCCGAGACAAGTACTACCTACATCGTAAGTATTTGCGATGATAATAATCATTTATTTCACGTTTATAATGGACTCGTTCATGTCGCTCCTACTCATCAGCGTGTTCTCTACCACTTGTATGACTGTTGTCGTGCAGAATGGTCAGCTCGTCTACTATCGTGCGCCATTCCCAGGCTCACCCTTTAAAGATTATGCTGTGGATCCGGACACGAACAAACCTCTTGTTGTCTGTACGCCAAGCCTCGAGAATGTGGCGCATCATCACAGCTCTTTCTTCCTCGTTTCGTCCAGTGTTGTGTTCACTTGGCTTGTGTTCTACTTCATGTGAAAAAACGGAAAGTTTTCCATTCCACTCTCTCACACACAAGACGATAAATACATCTCACACCGCGTTCATTCATTCGTTCGACTTCATCCGTCGACTTTATCAGTTGTTCGCTTACTGTACAGGACACGAGTCTTCTTTTTCACCTTCCCCACTTGCCAAACCTGCAGCCATTGTCGCCGTTTGAGCCGACTGCTGGTTCTCCAGCTTGGAATTCTCATCATGTTGTGACGTGGATGCCCCATCAGGCCGTATTGAAGCAGCTTGGCTCTCATTCTTCATCGTCACACTCTCACTCTCGCGGTTAATATTGGGTACTACCGCTCTCGCTTTGACGCCACTGCCGCTTGGCTTATTTGAAGCCTTACAACTGCAACTAAAACTGTTGGCCACACCTGCAAAATAGCAGTGATTACAGTCGTCACAGTGCTCATTACGATGATCTCCACATCGTCGACACTTGGCACAATGCTTCCGCGGCTTTTTTTGGTCATGACACAGACGATTGTTGCACCAGGAATACGTATAATGCGTCTGACAGGTTGGACATGTGAACCCGTTTTCAATAGTCTTCTTTACCTGCACAACGCCATCACAACACTCATACGTGACGGTGGAATCCAACAGTTCCTGCATGTCCTTGACCTTCGACAGGTACTGCATCAAGCAGATATCTTCGACCATTTTTCGAATGTTGATCCCTTCTTTCTCCATGGGCACAAACGGATTCGCACAACTTACACACTTGCAATGCACACCACAAACGAAACCAGCCTTGACACACGCACAACGTGCGTTCCGGCACTTGCCTGTGCACTTGCATCGCACTGCTGAGCCACTGAGCATATCGTCACTGGAATAGCCACCCATATTAGCCATATATTGCTGTTGCTGCTGCTCCTGGACAGTTGGCATGGCTATCTGGTTTGAGATGGTTGTCCGATGAAGCGTTTTCTTGGATGGTCTACGGCCAGTAGGATCAGGGACTTGAGTTGCAAATTGGCCTTGGATATGATGTTCAGTTTCCACTTTCACTAAATCTGGGTCCAAAGCTCCCACGTAAGCGCCATTGGTGAGTGGAACCGCGGAAACATTGCTTCCGTATTGCACGTATTCCGGAGAGATAATGGCTTTGCGTTTGTTTTTCTCCTCAGCGAGCTTCTTGGCTGCCAATTCAATTTGTTCCTGTGTACTTATTGATTGAGGTGCACCACCTGATGCTCCAAATGACGACGACGACGAAGAAGTAGCCATTGCTGGTGAGGAACCATTGACTTCAGGAGCACTGAGTGCTCCCACCAAAGAGACAACTGTGCTTTTGATTGTCTGAAATTGACGCGTAAAATGATTCCGAATGCCACCATCATCACCTTGTGCATTGTCCATTCTTTGGCTCGAGCTGTTTAGATGACTCGGTGCCGATGCAGGTGGTGGCTTTGCGAAAGCTCCTGTTTGTGGATTTCCAGAGGAAACAGCTGCATTATTGGAAGCCGCTGCTGCCATCGGATCAGCGTGTGGACCATGTTGCGGAATTACACGCCATTTTGGCGGATCTTTCTGGGTTTTCTCTGCTATTCCTTGTGCTTCATTGTACGCCTTCCAATCAATCATTTCACAGGACGGTGTCCTACAGAACGAAAATAAACTATTAATGTCAGACAACCAGCTTCCTTCACAGCACATTCATTGAGGATAAACGGACCGAGGTAAACCACTGGCACCATCTACCAGCCCTGTACTGCTAGCACCACCTGCACTTCCGGCAATGGCACTCGGAGTGATGGATCCATACAGCGCCGCGGGGGAGATCAACCCGGACAAACTTTCAGAACTCGGAGATTTTCCTAGTGATTGTAACCACGTTACGGTCGCAGGCGACATGGACGGGAAACCAAGCAAACCACCCGGCGAAATGCTGTCGAGGTTGTTACTGCTACTAGATGCAGATCGAGGGAGCTGCACCTTCGTATTGGCATTCTCTGCGGCGACATTCGTTCCAATGACTGTATTATCCGCATATCCACGCGATGGTGCTGCCGTTGGATTATTACTAAGCGGTGGATTCCCCACGCCACTACTGACACCCACACCACCAGCATTGCCGCCATTACCAGTGCTTGATCCTGGAGCGAAACTCGCTGTCTGCTGCGCTGGATCGTCGGAATCAATGTTGAAGAACATCGAAAAGACATCACCGAGTTCGTTGTACATGCCGTTCTCGTCGTCGTTCAGCATGGGCTCACGTAGCTCTTCGTTGGCAGCTGTCGCTGGATGCAGATGCTGATGGTTTGATGTTGGATTCGTGGCGACTGTCGGGTCCGGCGGGACGCCGTTTGGCGTCGCGAGCGACGAGTCTAAAAACTGCCACATGTGCTGCATCTCATCACTTTCGGTCTCGCCCGTACGCAGCGCTCCAGGTGGCGCGTAGTCGGTCGGCGATGGTTCCATTTCCCTCCACACTTCTTCCTTCCCTCTATTGCTGTCAATACTGGTTCTCCTGACCATCGTCTATACGAAAATACGATATGTTATAAACATAAAATGTCAAAAGATGGTGGTATCCGCCACTGAGGCCCGATAAAGACCTTGATTTCCTCTTGTGGATCCAAGGGTAGGCGCGAAAAGAATGAAAGATAAAGAGAGTGTGAGTGGGTGTAGTGTTCGTATTTGTAGAAGATTTGGTTCTTTGTTATCGCATCACTTCGAGAATGTAAGAAACTGCAGTTGTTGTTGAGTGAGAACCCTCTTCCAAAATGCGCAAGCTCAACATTGAAAGGCGTACGCGAGGGTACATACCTTACACTTAAGACCAGATAGGGAGATGGGCACAAACGAAGATCCAAAGAGCTACTAATCAGCTCTCAACAGTACATTTTTCAAAACTTCTATACTGCATATCAAGTAAGTGCACCACATCAAATAAATGGTATGCTTTTTGAAAGGTTATCAACGAGTGAACCAAACGCTGCAAATAACACAATTCGACACCGACATGCGCCGATGGATGCAATTGCGTCGGCCGCCGGCAATCCATCGTCTGTTGGCTGGACAGCCACATCGAGGATTTCACGGCAGCTCATCCGCAGAGATTCGTGCGCAATTTCTGAGGTTCTTTGAAGCGAATGGCCACCAGGTTGTGCCCAGTGCGTCGCTCATTCCGCCAGACTCGGACGGTTCGTTGCTGTTTACGAATGCAGGGATGGTGCCGTTCAAGCAGGTCTTTCTCGGTAGTGAGCAGCGGAGTTATACGCGCGCAACATCAGCGCAACGGTGTGTGCGTGCTGGCGGCAAACACAACGATTTGGACCAAGTGGGGCTGACACGGAGACATCATACGCTCTTTGAGATGCTCGGTAACTTTTCTTTTGGCGATTACTTCAAAGAAGAGGCGATTGCATTCAGCTGGAAGTTCCTCACTCAGGAGTTGGGACTGCCAAAAGATCGACTTCACGTGACGGTGCTGAACAGCGACGATGAAGCGCGGCGAATGTGGAAACAGATCGCAGATTTGCCTGACCACAAGATTATTTCCTACGACGAGAAAGAGAATTTTTGGGCCATGGGTGACTCTGGTCCATGTGGACCATGTTCAGAGATTTTTTGGGATTTGGGCGAGGATATTAAAGATCCAGATGAACGGTAATAGAAACTCACAATTGCTAGCGATGACATAGGGTAATCAGACTGATTTTGTTATTCTCTATGACGCACAGGTTTCTGGAGCTCTGGAATTTGGTGTTCATGCAGTTTTTCCGCAATGAAGGTGACGAGACGGGAATATTGCATCCATTACCCAAATGTTCGGTGGATACGGGGATGGGGCTTGAACGTGTTGCGTCGGTCATGCAGGGTGTACCGTCTAACTACCATACGGACGTTTTTGTGCCTTTAATGCAACAAGTCGCTGAAGTCATGGACAAACAGCAATCATCACATAAGAGCCAGCGCAGTAATAATGGGCATTATCCGTCATTTACGGATGCTTTACAGGAAGAGCTGGATCCACAGGCGCAGAAATTTGGATCGAATCCTCATATTCAGACACTACGTATCGTGGCAGATCATCTCAAAGCCACTTATGCAATGCTCAATGACGGTATCTTCCCATCAAATATCGGACGCGGGTACGTGTTACGGCGAATCATCCGACGCGCAATTCGTCATGCACAAAATCTCGGGGTAAATGACGCGTTTCTGTCAAAGATCGTTGTGCCTGAATGGGAACACGCCAGTGGCTATGTGCAAATGCGGTCGATCATCGCCAATGAAGAAAAAGCTTTTGAAGACATGCTCATGAACGGAAAGAAAGCCATGGAAAAAGTTTTCTCACAGGCGAATGTAGCTGTGGACAAAACTATCGCTGGTGCAGATGCCTTCCGTCTGTATGATACGTATGGCATCCCCCTTGACGTCACACAGGTTCTTGCTGAGGAACGAGGCATCACGGTCGATAGTATAGGATTTGAACAAGCATTGGAAGCACACAAACGGAAAGGAAGTGAAAGCAGTGTGTTTGGAAACAATCACGCGGATGTCGATCGTATTACAAGCAGAATAGACTCCACTCCTGAGAGTTCGCAGTCGTTTGCTGAAGAAGTGAGTGAATTTGTGGGTTATGACAGTCTATCTGTGATAGACGCAAAAGTTCTTCGCGTCTGGAATTCATTGACATCGTCCGCACATACCCAAAAAGCGAAAATGCAGACATTTGGGGTGTCACTCGATCGTTGCCCGTTTTATCCGGAAAGTGGAGGTCAAGTCGGCGATCGAGGCTATCTACTAGTGAAATCTAATAGTGGAGGGGAACCCTTACGTGTGCAAGTGCAAGATACGAAAAAACTAGGAAGCAATTTGATCGCGATGACCTGTGTTGTACCGGACGGTATGACATATGAGGATGTGCATGCGCTGCTGTCTAATGGCGCACAAGTAGACGGTTTTGTAGATAAAAAATCCCGCACAGGATGCCAAGTACATCATTCAGCAACGCATCTTCTGCAGGCTGCACTAAAGCAAGTGTTGGGCGACCACGTGACGCAATGCGGATCATTTGTGACGACCGATCGGCTCCGTTTTGATTTTGCGCACTTTGGTGCACTTTCACTAGAAGAGATGGAGCGAGTTGAAGACCTAGTAAATCAAATGGCACTCGATGAGCTGGCAGTTGAAACGCTGGTGCTTCCCAGAGAAGAAGCCGAGCAAAGTGGCGCAATCTGTAATTTTGGAGAGAAATATGGAGATGTCGTGCGAGTGGTTCGTATCGGGAATAGCTCAAGTGAATTCTGCGGTGGGACGCACGTGGAGTCGTCTGCTGCCATTTTTCCCTTCGTTATATTGAGTGAGGGATCTGTGGCAGCAGGGACACGGCGGATGGAAGCGATCGGTGGAATAGAAGGAGCCAAGTATCTTCAAACGAAAGACAAGACGCTTCAACGACTCGGAACTCAGCTGGAAACCACCGCCGCAAAAGTTCCAGAGCGAATTACTAAAATGCAAAAGCAGATGAAACAGCTCGAGAGCCAGATCCAAGCGCTTGGTGATGTGATTGCAACGCTTTCTCCGGCACCAATCGCATCTGGTAGTATTAGTGGCCCCATTAACGCGACAAATGTGAAAATCCACACGTTATCGGCAGCTGGAGACAGCGAGTTCATCAAAGTGTTACGGCGACGTGCAGAGTTTTTGCACCGAGACGCCCCCAATGATGTGCATTTTGTGCTCTCGGGTAAGCAGATTGTCTGCATCTCGGATGGGAAAAATGTTCACGCTGGCAAGTTGTTGCAACAAGTCGTCAAGCCTTTTGGAGGACGTGGTGGCGGTAACCAGAGCTTTGCTCAGGGATCTTTACCAACGACAGCCACACTTTCCGCGTCAGAGTTTGCAGCTCAAGTTTTGCATTCCTAGACATTAAATAGACGACAATGATAAATCTACTCATGTGCTGCCACAATTTTCTGTTGAGTTAGCTGTCTGAGCTTTCAGAAAGCGTATTAGTGCTGCATTCGTTGCTGCAGAATCTGCGACAAGCTGTTCAAATTGTTGTTGCTGACGTTGGAGTAAACCTCGAAGTTCATCCTGGCGTTGCTGTTGTGCCTTTACGATAGTCAGAAGAGTTTGGATGGTATCGGGTGGTTCCTGAAACGGCTGATTGCTGCTGTTGGTGAATGTAGCTCTACTCTCATTAATCGTTTCAGTTACTCGCTCATCCGTGAGAGCACTTGAATTGACCGATTCGTTGCCTGATTTCCGCTTAGACTGAGGACTGTCCAGATGGGATGTTTGACTATTACCAAGCTGTCGTTTCCGATTTGAGCTTACCACATTACATGCTGACTCTGCTGACAGTGGACTCCGCTCAGCTCCATTTCTTCCACCAAAATACACCAGTAAGACGGACCAATATGACGGAACATGTACTTCTCGTTGGTTTTGTATGGCATCACGCGTTTCAACGTACTCCTTTCGAAGTGCATTAAACTTATTTTTGAGCTGCAAGACTTCCACCACCAAGTTGTGCTGCAGCGAAAACTTGAGTCGTAATTTTTCCCACACGTCACGAAGATGTGCTGGCGAACGGCTAGCCGAAAATGCTGTTGCTAGTGTTTTCAATCGCAGTTCCAGCAGAGAGGCGACCATTCCGTTGTCCCATTGCATTCGCTTGAAACGCGCTGAGCCTTCACCTGATGTAATGTTACCATCTTCACCACTAACAGTCTGGCCATCTTGCGATGCTGGTCGTGTTTCTGGTAATCCCATCGTGGCAGGTGATGTCGAAACCACTACTATTGATGCTTTATTCCTACCCACTGAATGCAAAGGAAGCGATGTTGATGTCATAGATTGACGATCAGAAATACTAGTAACTGCGTGTTGCTCACCATCTGGCATCTCAATGATTCCATCAAAGTAAGAGGTCAGTATTTCCCAGTATGAAGGTTCTTCTTCTACGACCACTGGACCTCTTTCTTTCTTTTCCATTCCAGCCGATTGAGAGTGGGACACCTGCTTCAATGTCAAGTACTCCTTGCGCAGCGCATTATACTTGTTCTTAAGCTGTAGCACATCCATGTCTGTGTGCATCTGGAAACAAAACTTGTCGCGTAACTGAGTCCATGCATCTCGTCTCTGTCCTGAGCTACGACTTCTCTTGAATAAATCACGAAGCACACCGAGACGCAGTTCCAGCAGCATTTCGATCATCTGGTGAGTCCACTTAAGACGAGCAGTTTTTGTGTGGGTCGATTCGGACGGTTGTGGCAGTGTTTGTAATGGAATGTCGGGGCGAAAATGTAATGACTCTTCGCTTGCTGTAGCTGGTAGTACGCTTCCATCCTTCTTCGCAATCGGTCGATATCTTACTCCTGTCATGATTGAAGAAAAAGGAGACATGACAGTGGTTTGTCTTTCAGGTTGAAGTTGACGATCATCACCTGGCCGTTTTGCTGTAGCATTGGTTACTAACGGCACATGCGTCTTTTTGATTCCCTTGAGTAGTGGGTCATTTATCACCATGCCATCTGCATTAGAAAAATATGTTACTAGCGTTGTCCAATAACTTGGATACTCTATCGCCGCAGTATCTGAAGCCGCATTATCATCACCACCACTTGCTTCAGTAGTGATTTCATCTGTTAGACGATCTTCATGCTGCTTCTCTCTCGCAGATATCTCTGTATACTCCTTGCGCAGCACGTGCCATTTGTTCTTGAGTTGCAGCACCTGCAGCGTTTCCCGCGGACACTCCATCGCTTCTGCAAACGCATCGCGCAGTTTCTCCCATGTGGCCGCGCGTGCATGCGGCAGCACGGACGCTGCAAACTCATCTCGTAAGACAACGAGTCGCAGATGCAGCAAACACACGACCATGGCGTCCGTCCATCGCAGACGACGCTTCATGTTGTCTCTTCCACCTTCATCATCCCGTTCAACTGGTGCAAACATGTTTTGCTTTTCGCTCAATCGATGGTGAAATGAACAACACCCACAGACAACAATAAGTTGCTAAATAGGAGGTTTATACTGAAAATTGTATTGAATGACCTTATATAGCAACTTTTTGCTTTACCAAAAGAATTAGCTGCATCTGTGTTATGGGAAAAAAGATCGAGGTCGTACTTAATTGGGTTGCAAATCGCCAAATATGTGTTGCAAGTTGAAAATGGACACATCGACGACAGAAGTGGAAGTGACTGGCGAGTTGGTGGCAATTGTTGCGCAATTGCGCAACGCTGTGCAAGAATTGCGTGTTCGCGGACTAAAACAGGCGACTAAATTCGCATCGGAGCTGTTGTTGGGTATTCCAGACACGGTGCGGAAGCACGGAAGTGGAGCGTATGGTCATGTAAAGCAGGAAGAGCTGAAGCAGGAAGACCAAAAAGAAGAGGAGGAAACTGTGGATGAAATGGATCGATACGAGGCTGCGATAGCATCTTTTGATGGTGGAGAATATTTACGCGCCCATCAAATGCTGGTAAATGGTTCAAATGCACCGAAAACTTTCTTTCTTCGGCATTACGCGCTGTACATGGTATGCTCGAGTGTGTGTTGTTTATGTAAACTTGGTGGGTGCTTTGTGGCTGATCATTTTATGACGGCAGGCAGGAGAGAAGGCAAAAGAGGAGATGGATCTAGAGATCAGCGTAACTGGAGCAAACAAACGTGGGTAATACTTTATGATACCTGTTTTATCACCATCTGCTCATACTTTGTATTGCTATATTTCTTGCAGAAACGGAACGAGATTCGCCACGCAATGGAGCCAATCCGCACCTAAAAGAACTGTATTTATTGCTTAGTAACGCGTACCAACAGAACACACTAGATGGTTTTGGTCTTTACCTCTACGCGGTTGTGCTGCTGCGCTTGGGGTACAATACCAGTTTGGGTAGCACAGCTACACCGTCTTCGACACCGATGAGTATGAAAACGCGACACCGAGAGGACTATGAAAAAGAGCAAAAGAGGCAGCGATTCGGGCGTGATAATGCTCAGACTGGAAGTGCAGGATTTGATGTCACCACGCGGTTTATTCTGATCGAGGCCATTCGACGGTATCCTTGGAACTGGTCAGCGTGGATGGAGTTGGCATCGATTTCGCCCTTTACATCACATGTAAACTTATTTGTGGTGTTGTAATCCTACTTGCATATGAACAAAGACCTAATTTGTTAAACTTATTGATGCTGGACGGTTTGAACATGTGTTGTAGGACGAGGAAGTGATTTTATCAGAGAGTTGTCCCTGGATGTTTCATCTCTTCCAAGCACATGTGCTACTGGATCAACAGCAAACTGACGCAGCACGACAACTATTGGATTATCTGTCGACTTTATTCCCTCAAAGCACCTATCTTCTCGCGCAGCAGGCACTAACAAGCTACCATATGCGAGACTTCGATCAGGCACAGGAACAGTTTGAGCAACTCGCTGCGGCAGATCCGCATCGCGTCGAAACAATGGATGTCTATTCGAACGTGTTATATGTAAAGGAAGACAAAACAGAACTAAGCCGGCTCGCTCACCGTGCGCTCAAAGTGGAGAAATATAGGCCAGAGACGTGTTGTATCATTGGCAACTACTACTCGCTCAAAAACAAACACGACCGCGCCATTGTGTACTTCCACCGTGCGTTGAAGCTGGATCCCAATTTTCTGTCCGCCTGGACTCTTATTGGCCATGAATATGTAGAGATGAAGAACACAAGCGCCGCAATTGAAGCATATCGTCATGCTGTCGACCTGAGTGCAAGAGATTATCGTGCATGGTATGGGTTGGGCCAAGCATACGAGATTTTGAACATGTACCTGTACAGTATTTACTATTACCGTAAGGCTGCGTCGATTCGGCCGTACGACGCGCGGATGTGGTGTGCCTTAGGTGGTTGCTACGAGAAGCTGGGCAAAATTGACGAAGCCATCGCGTGTTTCAAGCGTGCAGTCGGTAATTCCGATCGCGAAGGCATTGCATCTTATCACTTAGGACGGATCTTTGCGCTACGCAACCAGCAACACGAGGCTGCCAAGTATTACCAGCTGCACTTGGGATTGCGACAAGTTCCTTCGTCTTCGCTTCATAATGATAGCCAAAACGATGTACTAGAGGATCAAGGTGATGAGGAAACTGTGCTCGTCCTGCCTAATAGTGGGATGAATATCAATGTCGATACACCTCAGGCGCTGGCTGCGATTCTGTTCCTTGCAAATTATTACAAGCAAATGGGGAAGTACGCAGAAGCATCACTCTTCTGTAATCGGCTACTAGACTTGCAAGGTCCAGAAAAGGAAGAAGGAAAAGCACTATTACGCGAGATGCGGAGTTTAGAGGCAGCCAAGGCAAGAGCTGCACGAGATCGAATGGAATCACAATCCCACTAGCTCTAGCGTAGTATTATTACGGATTAGGTCTTTGTGATGTTGTGCCTGTGAGCATGTATATCACATGTTGTTCTACTGGCGTAGTGGCCTCATCGAAGGCCTGAAAACTAACAGTTAAGTAGCGGTTGATCTTCCTCTTTGACATGAAGAACTCGCGTTTCAGCCTTTGGTTCGTCGTTGAATCGGTTTGCTGTTGTCGTTGGCTTGTTCCCAGAGTCAGCCAAAACTCTTTGATCTCCTCAATATATGCTGGACGAAGAATATCCTCACCTTCACCGAGTGGCACTCGAAATTCCAAAGTGAGTTCTTGGATGTCGGAAGCGAGAGTAGATTGAAATGCTGACGTAAACGATTGATATGGTCGAAGTATTTCTTCATCGCTTCCAACAAGTGCAACCGACAACTTCATTTTGAGAACCTTTGAGAGATCGGAATTACTCAGCAAATCAAGGAAGGATGGTATTGAGAAACGCAATCCGATATCAAGTGTCAGTGTTTCACAATTACCCAAGCCTCTGCTGAGCAAGTGCGTCAACTTTTGCGTGAAGGTGCTGTTGAGATCACTATCGATCGTTTGATTTGACAAATTGTAACAAAGACGTAACGAAGATAACATCCCATATTCACCAAGTTGTTCCAGCAATTCGGTTACTTTCATATCCAATCTTGATTCGTTGTAGGTTTCACCAGCAATTCTTTGATTCCGTATGTTAATATCCAAATGCTTCAGTTGCACAAAGCCCGTCTTCAAATTATAAATCAGTTGATCGAGGAGTTCCGGCCAGTACATCATTTGAGTAGAGAACTGTGATTCTGAAATAGTTAGCGATTGTAGATGCTGAAAATTCAAATCTAACATCTCGTTCTCATTCGCCAGTTCATTACTAGACGGCATGACAGTGATATCCTTTATGACAAGTTTTTGCAGAGCGCTTTCAGGTGCAAACAAAGTGTTCAACAGCGAGAAATGCATTGAATTCGATCCAAAATCCAAAATCTTCAGATGATTGCAGCATGTGGCTATGGTAGTACGGATCATTTGTTCGTCCACAGCTCCTGAATGGCAAGGAAAACACGATGCAAGAGACAATCGTTCTAGGCGAGGCAACCTTGTCACCAGCAAATGCAAAGATTCAGTACTTTCTGTTGACATTGTATTGTGCGACAGATCCAGTTCTTGCAGCTGGTCCAGCGCGTGTAGACTCGGGTCTGCTAGTGAACGGAGGATCGTTGCCAAACTCGACCGTTGTGGTAGCGCGAGACAACGGAAATTGATTTTCTGGATGTGCTGACGTAGACTTGGAATGTGTAGACATTGACACAACACTTCGAAAGATTTGAGACTGAAAAACTTGTTGGCAACCTCCAGAGCATGAATAGGTATTTGTGCAGCTTTGGCAATATCCACGATATCATGGAAATCGTGTGGGGAGTAAAAGCCAATGTCGTCGAGATTGAGCGTAATCGATCCATTTTTCACTGCGAACAACGAGAGGATCTTTTTATTGGGGACAATTCCATACTCGTGGCACTAAAACGCGGCATATCGTATCAGTAACGATAAAAAGACATTACCTACGCAGATAGTCATGCCAAGACAACAATAAATTGTTACTAACCTTGTGTAAGTACAGTTCTCGAGGTGTTTGACGAGATGTTGTCAGCATTCCACGACTCAACCCGTTGGTCCCTGCTAATCTACGTCGTTTATTCAAATCGACTTTGTCGTATCCAGGCATTTCATCGTCATCATCTGGTTGCACAAGAGGCTCAAACCCGAACTGCCGCTTTAAATCCATCAGACCAACATCATCAACTTTGTCAGAGTCAGTTGCTGTTGATACAGCAGATGAATGCACTTGAGTCGATCTACTACCACCAGAGTTAATGCTGCTACTCGCGATTGAGGGTGCTACCGTTTCCACTGGAATCTCAAACTCTGTCCAAGGCTCTGCATCTTCAGCGCATTTGCAAGTTGAGGGATTAAAGCAAACTCGCGTAATCTTCTCAACTGATTCCGTACTTCCTGCCGCTTTGGGGCTAAACACAAGCAATTCTTGATGTGGGTCGCTACCGTTTACTTCTACGCGAGTGTAAAACCCACTTTTCGTCCGTCTCAATTTTTCGAGGCAATCGTTTAGTCGGACATCGAGCACACCCACGTCATCTCGGTCTAGTGCATCCATGCGCATAAAGAAGGTCTCCAAGCGACTTTCACTCACTAACGCTCCCTGCTCCAGTCGCTGATAAATACCATTGGCGTCGTCGATACTTAGACCTACCCTTAGAAAGCATACAATACTTTTTTATTAAGACGAATTGTGACTAATAGTGTTGTCATCATTGCGTACCGGAATGAAGAGCGCCTTTAGTGCCCGTTGTGTGCATGCACGGGTGATGAAATTGTCGCTGCGTACGATGGCGAATTTCTCCTCGTCGAATCTCAACACCCAAATCCACAAGGCGCAGATACTATACAATTCCACATTAACAATATCAGTAATGAATGAATGCATGCACAGATACATGAGCAGAGGAGTTGGGAAATGGCTAGTGAACCATCTGAAACCATTGACGCAGCCCGCGGATAGAAAGCCCATTGCGCGTGTTTTGCTCGAGTCGACCAATCGCCAATCTATAGATCTCTTTCGACTGCTCTATCTCGCGATAAGCGGCGCTAATATGCGCTACGAGCTGTTGCTTCAGCTTCTTCTTTTGGCCGGTGGGACCCATTGTTGGTGACAGCCATGCACTCGACTAAAATAATGAACACCTTCCTGCTCTTGGTGTCACTATTATGAAGATACGTCACTAATCAATGGTGAGATGGCTACAGTTTGGCATATCAATGAGCATGCAGGGTCATGAGTAGAATGCTGTGTGGCGAATGTGCTCCATCGTGTAGCGTGGTCGACCTCGACAGATTATAGGCGACTTATGCACGAACTCTTTATCATGCTTCGAAATGTAAACGGATTGAGTACTCCTATTCGCAGGCGCTAATGGTTCCCGTTAAACAATGAACGAACTCCAACAGCAAACCTTTGAGAAACATCTTTAACAAATAATCACACCATGTTCATCAACAATATGTTGTTCCACTAAATGCACATAGATACTTTTCGGTCTGATCACACTCTTTTTATACAAATTCGTGTCCATATTTCTTTTTCTGTACTGTTACATTATCATGGATTTGATCACACTGTAGCTCAACATACACGCGTGAATCAACGCCGAATTCACTCCCACTCCAGCTGACAATTTCCTAAACAGGTAATCGTCACCAGGGTAATACGTCGTAGCATTGATATTGTACGTACACTAACACAACTTGAACAGAGCATTTTTAATGTTCACAGGGTTGGGATCCACAACACTATAGAAATAACTAAAGCGAGGAGCCAAATTACATATTGCATCATGTTTATCTGTCGATCCACTTCTTCTTATTGCGCTTGCTTGAGTAATAAATACTCTAGTTTGGCTGACGAAAATAAAAGAAGAATGAATCAATGCGAAAAGCTTTAACCTCCAACTGCCCCTTTGTCATAACATCAGTCTGCGTTCATATCAAGAGTTTCGTTTTCCTAATTATATTGTGAAGGTTGAAGAGCAACATAAACCTGAATCCCTAGCGCCAAACCAACAAACACAGTAATTAACACACCAGAGAGCACCGACTCAGCGCGTTGCTTCTGCAAGCTTAGCGGCAGACACGGCATCACGACCTCAGTCCACAACCACCACATGACGCTTGTTCTATCATCCAATGTATCTTCTTCTAGCACGTAGCGTTCAAGTATCCGGGGTCGCTTGCGCTGTTGGGATTGCTTCTTGATCAGCTTACTTTGCTTCACGCGTAGTATTCCTGGCAAGTGGAACGCATCAATACTTTCGCCATTCTGCTCCCTCCATTCGCGCTGTTTCTGGATGAATTTGTCCACCCACACGGCTTCTTCACTTGGCAATTGATTGCGTGCAGCCAACATCTGTGTTAAATAGTCTCCTTCTATGCAATTATTGCGAATTTCATCCAGTTCTTCCTCAAGTGACTGTTCATTCCCATCGTCAGCACCTTCTTCTTCGCTCGTTGATTCTTCTTCTGGCAGGTAATCGCTATCACCTTCATCGTTCTCGTTTGCAATTATTGGATTTACTTCACCCTTCTTGCTCGTCTCTTTTCGAGGCTGAAAGGCATCAATAACATCGTTCGCCAGCTTCATTGTATCAGTCACATGCGCGTTCAGTAAGGCAGCCAACTCTGGTTCTCTTCGTTGATCAACACGATCAAACTCTGGATCCATACGTGTTGGTAAAGCCACTTCCAGCATTTCTACCGAGTTGGACTCGAATCTTGTTGGCGAATTTTTCTATTGTGAGATGTGGACGACGTTGGTCGTGGTGGTGCACGTTCCCATTTTCATTCGCGACTGTTGAGTGGAGGTTTCAATGATTCATGGGAAAAGGTCTAGTCAAGGTAAAAAGTCTATGATGTGTATTTTCGACATTGATGAAAAAGACGAGATGACAGAGATGCGAGACATAAGACGCTATTTCAACCGAGTATGAAGATTCTGGTGCTTGAAGATGCCTTCGATCGCCGCATCGCTGGAAATACGAACACAAATGATGTTGTTCCATAATGTACAAAACAGCTACTGTATGTGTGTTCCTAGACATGCATTAACCGGTCGGTAGGTGAGTTGCCTGGGGCGCGTTTGTAGCACTGGGGTGACAGTTCGCGGCGATTGCTGTTCGTCGGACTCAATGCTGCATTGCTACTACTATTATTCCCACTAGCCGTCAGTCCTGAGCTTTCTATTATGATGCCACGTAGCGTTCTTGGTGGTGAGTTGGATGTTGACGATCGCATGACCGTCGAAGAAGATGAGGCTGAACCAGTAGACAAAGAATGAGATAGAGCCAATTCATTTGTTCTTCGGCCAGGATGGTAGGAACTATTGCGCTTGAACCCACGCGATTCCACTTGAATGATTCGTGAAATGCGATATAACACCGTCATTAACAACAGTACACCCAATATCCAAGAATAAAAGATCGTCGGCAACAAGAAACTACCGGAAACGATGCGTCCACCACTGCGGAGCATACCACCACCTTTGTCAGCATTGGCTGCCGAGGCTTGTGCAGAAATCACAGCATTCACGGCCTGTCGCTCGAGTTCTTTCTCGAGCAAATGAATCATTTCCTGACGACTCTCTGCGATGCGCGTCATGTTGGCAACTTGTCGTTGGGTCTTGTCCAATTGTATTTGCAGTTCACTGCGTTCCCGCATGAGTGAGTCAATTTGCGGACTCACCATCTGTCGCAGTGTAATTGATCCCACACCACCGATAAGCATCATCGCCATGCACACACATAGACCCTTGAGGATCCACGTCACACCACCCGATGTCATCAATCGCCGTGAGAATAGTGATGCTGAGTATTCTCGCCATGATCGGTCGGATGTAGCGCAAGCAGAACTGCCGCTGGTGTTGTTAAGGCGGTCAGGTGCGCCGCTGCTATTGGTTAAACTGCTATTACCGCTGCTGATCGCTACCGATGATGAGGATGCCAGCAATGGATCTTCCTGGTTGTCAACGCTACTACCGTTGATCGAGAGGATAGGAAGCGACGTCGTCATGGCCACGATGCTGATCAGACAAAGTAGCTCTTCGTCTCGAGTTGCTGTGCTTTTGTGAGAGCGAGTGTACAAATGGAAGAATGAGCATGACAAATAACTTGGAATTTGTATACCCACCACGGATTGATTATGCCGTGTTCTGTTTTTGAAGTTTATCTTGAATAAAGTATGAAACCCTATCCACTACTCGCTGTCATACCGGTTTCTATACCGATATTACCTTCGTACCCAATATTTTGAACCCATAAGCTTGGGAAGAAACCACCATCCATACATCCTTGATATGCATATGAACCTGCTACACCATCCATTTTCGTGCTTAACGACGACGACTGTGTCGTGGACTTGGAGTACGACTGGAGCTGCTAAAGCTTCGACTTCGTCGACGTCGGCCACGTCCACGTGAACGAGAACGTGATGGAGAACGCGACGATGATGGTGAACGTGAACGAGAAGATGAGCGCGAACGAGAGCGTGAGGAACTTGACACAGACCGAGAACGAGATCGAGAATTGACGCGTCGACGACGTAGTGGCCTGCGAGAACCACGCGAGGATGCTGCACTAGAGCTACGTCGACGACGTTTGCTCGTCTCTGGAACTGGACTGCGAGACTTTCGCGATCCACGAGCGGATGGCTTTTCAGCAAGTGATGATGAGGAATCTCGAGTTGGCTCGTCCAATCTGGAGCCAGATCGTTCGAGATCTTCTTTCATCTCACGCATCTTCTTTGCTGGGCTTGATCGATCTTCTTTGCTTTTGACAACAACAGTCTTAGAGGTCGCTGGACCAGACAAATTCAATACTTTGCCTACTTGTGCTTCCTCTTTCTTCACTGGCGACGACAATTTCTCTGCCCTGTTTGCTTTGGAGTCAATTTTCACATCCTGGTCCTTGTCGCTTGCCTTCCTCTGTCTGCCGTTCCGAGCACGACTACGGCTTGGGCTTCTGCTCGACTCAGATCCAGAAGAGGAAGAGTCTGATCCATAGCGGGAACGCGAACTGGAGCGTGCATTTTTCCTGTCTGAGTCTCTATGCCGTTCCTTCACATCTTTCGTTGGTTTCCTGGAACGACCACGACTTGGACTGCGACTAGAATCGCTCGAGCTGCCCGACGAGCGCGAGTCTGAACCTGGACTGGAGGAACGACTGCGTCTCCTGTTTTCAATTCGCTTCTTGCGAGGCAAGGAAGAGTGAGACGATCGTCGACTCGCTGGTTTTGATATTTCTTTTCGATCCTTTGTACCACGTGGCGATCGTGATGTATCTCGGCGTCGAGATTGGTCTAAACTTGGTGATCGATGACGGCTTCTGCCACGTCGGTCATTGGAACGAGATGTGGAGCGGCGTGATGGTGGGTCATCATGACGTCTGCTTTCTGATCGACGATTACGATCGCGGCGCTCAACATCTTTGCGTCGCTCTTCCCGCTCCTTCAATCGCAATTGCCGCGCAGCCTCCCGTTCTTCTTGCTCCTTTTGACGTTTCAATTGGCGCTCTTGGCGTCGCTTTTCCTGCATCTCTGGATTAAAACTCTCCCCGACTACATAATCTGCTGCAATCCCAAACGCTTCCTTGATGCGTTTATTATCTTCTTCTTTGCGCTGCATCCGCGCGTGGCTACTGCCGTTCGCATCATCATGATCACGATTATTGCGATCATCCCTTGGCGCGGTAGCGTCCTTGAGTTTCTGGAGCAATTTTTCGCGCTCGCGTTTGATTTTCTCTTCAATTTCGTCTTCATCGCACCCGCGATCTTCCATCTCCATCGACAATTCCATCAACTTTACTTCAATCCGACGTTTCTGTTCATGTAATAAGATCTCTGGATTCGGCGGCAACTTGTTTTTGCCACCTCCCCCATATCGGTCGCTATCGAAACCTCCGCCACTTTTGTTCCGTGAAAGTGTCTGACGCGTACGCGTCGCGTTCACATAGCTCAGATTGCGTTGTACGTACCCATTAGTACCCGATCCACGCACGGTGCGGAGTCCAATGCCGTTGTACATCTGTCTTCAAGAGGGGCTCTTCTTCTCTACGTTCACGCCTCTCTCTCCTTGTCGGTTTGTTTCCACTCAAACATCCTCCATTTAAGTGCGTATTGTATGTATCCGAATAAAAGACTTTTGAGCAATTTCACTAATTGTACTGTACATGACTCGAATAATGGGCCAGATCATCACTTCGACTTCATTGGGATGTACATCTAAGGAAGATAAAGGGAAGGAGATGCTGACGGTGCAGGTGGGGCAATGTGGGAATCAATTAGGTCACGCACTGTTCCAGAAGCTTGCAGAGGAGAGCAACGAGTGCACTACGTTCTTTCGCCCAAGCGTGGACGAGTTTGGTGGAAGCGATCGATCGATCGTGACGGGAACACGCAAAAGGATTGCTCGCGCAGTATTGATTGACATGGAACCGAAAGTGATTCAGCGCTGTCAGACTGCTACACTTGCTTCCTCCAATTCAGAGACAACACCATGGGAGTACGAGAAAACCAATGTTTTCACAAAGCAGAGTGGGTCGGGAAACAATTGGGCGCACGGATACATGGGGCACGGCACGCAAACAGAGAATGCATTGTTGGAGCTACTGCAAACGGTAAAGAGCGCAATGGCTGCTTATACTCATAAGAGTCATTATATTTATTAAAGTTCACTCTGATTCTATGGTGACAGGAAACAGAGCGATGCGATTTTCTCCATGGTTTCTTAACGCTCCAAAGCGTGGCTGGTGGCACAGGCTCCGGTCTGGGTTCGTTCGTCAATGAACGACTGGCCGATTTCTATCCGTCTTGCTCTCTTTTTAACGCTGTTGTGTGGCCATACGACTCGGGCGAAGTGATTGTGCAAAACTACAACGCTGTCCTTACGATGTCAAGTCTTTCTAGCGTCTCCAATGGCATCTTTGTGCTTTGTAACGATACGGCGAACGCCATATGCCAACGACTTCTGCGCATGCCGCGGCCATCGTTCGAAGAAATGAATGCAGTCTTGGCAACCCAATTAGCCTCTGCATTCCTACCTGTGGGATCTACAGATAGTACAACACAACAGGACTCCATGAGCATGATCAGTGAGCATCTGTGTCAACATCCAGTGAGTAGTGCTTTCTTGACTGGTTGAGATAGCCTCTCGAAGTAACCACTTTGCACGGTGTTAAATGTAGGGATATAAATTACTTGACATAAAGACGATCCCTCTCATGCCCCAGCGATCCAAAAAGTTCAGCACGCACACGTGGATGGGAATACTAAAGCATTTACATCAAGTGCGTTTTATTTGTATTCATACTTTTTCAGCCGTTGCTAACCTGCATTGTATTCAGATGCATATAGCTGACTCAGCTCTCGAAGAAGGAATTGATTGGAACGTGTCATTGGACAAAGGAAAAGGATTTTCCAATTGCACTCTTGGCAGCCTCCTATTGCTTCGTGGCAAAGAGGCTACACAAGCTGATGTCACAGCCTTTGCAGACCCAAGAATGTACGTCGATTGGAATATCGACCCATTTAAATTTTTTGTTTCGAAGCGAAACTTTAACGCGTACGATAAGAGCGCGACCCTGATCAGGTGAGTTTTACTTTCGAATTTGCGCGATAAGCAAACTTTTATGACTAAATACCCAACCAGTAACTCACAGGCTATGATACCAACATTGGCAAGCACGACGGAGAAAGCTCATCAAATGTTTTCTCACGGCGCCTATCTTCATCAATATCAGCGACATGGAATTGACAAATCGTATTTCCAGCAAGCGTTTCTGCATATCGACCAAGTTATTCATAATTATCAGACTTTGAGTTCAAATGGGAACAGATTGTTTCAAACGTGTAAATGAAATTGCTGACACCAAGGTAAGTACAAACTCATCCTATATGTTCTTTCGTATCTTAAATAGAAGCTAGCTTACGTTTTTGTTCCCCTAGAATATGCATTATTAGTGGAAACAAGCAAGCCACTATAGCTGTTCCATCATAAAGCTAAATGCTCTATGCAATAGTTAATGCAGCGGATGGGCGGTGAGATCGGTCAGGAAAAGTGATTGGAGTCGTGAATCATTGAGACGGCAAATATGTGGGTAATCGTCGATGTATACTCGATGTCTGGTCCCTTTGTCATCGATCATGATCGTAAAGAGAATGACACGAAAATTTGGCGGTTGGCGAAGGTATCGAAGAGGGAAGAGTAGCATTAATGTATGCCAATCCGTAATCTTCAGAAGGTACTGACCTCCGACAACGACGTATCCAAGGCGAACCAACTCGTAGGTATTCAACACCGACGCCTCATTTGCAGAACTGATGTTGATACGATCATAGATGTTGGACAGTCCCAAACCCCCCACGTTTGATGCACGAATTGCCAAAACTTTTTCGACGTTACAGGGCCGATTCCGTTTACAGCGTTCACTCTTGCGCGATGTGCTGTGAGATCCAACAAGTAGTGAGAACAGAGTGATTGCTACCACTACTAGCTTTGCGATAAACAGAGGTCGAACATCTCCATTCAAATGGAACACGACGTTGGTGCTGAAAAAGTCGAATAATCTCAGCTGGTTGAACTCAGCGGAGCGAACAAGTGTGGCTAATTCCTGCGATTTCCCAAACCACCCGTTCCGCGCGAAGGTATGCCGTAGTAAATGCATCATGCAAAAGAAGAGCACGCTTGGACCAAAGAAGACGTCACTCACACGGCGACGTTGGAGCTTGGCAATGGTGTTGAGAATGCTGTATGTGAGAAGCATAAACTCTGCAATAGCTGGGTAGACGATATACCACGTCTCTGCGAGGGCGCTCTCATCGCCTTCAAAGACACAGCCAACAGCCCAAAATGCTGCTAATGTGGTTTTAAGTTTTGGGATCAATATAATTGGAAGAAAATGAAAGTTGTGCGCACAAGAAAGACATCCAATACCAACATTGTACCACTTTGTTACCCCAAGTCGAAAACCATTCTGCATGGCAACCATACAAGTAAACCACCGAACCAGGACTAGTAGAAGTGCAATATTGGATATAAACGTCTCCAGATCATATGCTGTTTTTACGGTCCAAACTTCGGTACTTTCTGATAACTGAATACCGTGATGTTCGCTAGATTGGATGGCTATAGACGTGAACCATTTCGACGTGATGGTCAAGCTAATCTTGCTTCCCCACCGATAGATGTGCGAAATACCATTGCAGTTCGTCGTATTGATGCAGTCTAACTCAGTATTCGCAAAGGTATCAAATTGGCGAGACAAGATACCATATGACGCTGCTGTGTCAGTAGATACCAGGTAGGAAAACCACTTGGATCCTGTGGGGTCTTCGTACCAGCCATTACGCCACAAGCCACCGGACTGACGGATCCATTTTTCAGTTTTAGCTTCTCGAATTGATCGTGTGACGGCGATCAGATTGGCGAACGACTGCGCTTTGTCTTCGTATATACCCAACAGACGAAATACACACGCATTACCATCCCACGCTGGAATTGCGTAACGCGCAGTGAATGCGTTATCGGATGCGGGCATCAGGAGTACAGGTAACGAATCAGGAATGAGTTGCATGATGTTACTATCCACGCCATTAACGATTCGTAGTACATCATCCGTTACATTGTATCCAAGTGCGGAGCAACTATCGACGATTGCATCAAATGTGGCTGCAATGATATCACATGTAGTAGCGTAATGAGTCAACGTTTCAGATTCAATCGTTATGTTATTGCGCTTGATGACTCGATACCCGTGGATGCTTGTTCCAGTTGTATCAATTGTTTCGGTTGTGTCGGCAGCGAGAACGGCACTTAACTGGCCTGGCTTGTATCGCCTTCCTTGCAATGTGCACACGAGCAATCGGTCCGAGTATGGGATGTTATTGGATCCGTCTAGCGTAACTGGTCCTAATAGCGGACTAAGACCTTGTATAGAATAAACGCTTGACGTCGACGAATTCCAAATGATTCCAAGCAATTGAGACGAAATAAGAACCATGAGTATCATCCAAAGGGACCAGTTATAGAGCCCACCCAAGGCATTGAGTGCCGTTAGTGGTTTGACTGGCACAGTTGGCCGTATCTGGCGCTGTGTGTTTCTACTGACTGGATGGCGCAACAGCGATGTGGGAGCAATGGACGCATTGGATTGGTTGCTCACCATGGATTATTGTCTATGCTTTGTTAGTGTGTTCGTTTTCTTTTGCGAATCAGCTACAGCAAGGCGCCTATTATTAGTGGATCCAAACGACAATCTCAATGCTGTCCGTGGCATCTGCGGGAAAACAATCCTCTAGGATTAATGGCTACAACATTTGGTGTCACAATACTACTTCACTTGCTATTGAAACATACGAGTGGTACCGAATGGCAGTGCAAGTGTTTGTACGAATGGAACACTTGCCATCTTTGCGGAGGACTCATGAGTTTTCAGCCGCTGATTCAATGCGGCTTTTCAAGATATCGGAGTCTTTTTGTGAGGTAAGTGTAGGCTTTATCATAGGCTCACTGGACGCCTTTGTCTCCTGCAACTTCAAGGTTTACGGGTACACTGCCAACCGCGATTAATTCACTGATTGAGGAATTATTCAAAACACTGCCTCTTTAATTTTATAGCGCTTCTGGTTGAAGTTGGGTGAGTACAGTAATTAAACCAGTAGATAAGCAGGACGAAGGTCTCTTTAATTTTATACGCAGTGCTGCTCACAGCCGTTTACTATACAAAACCCACCAGCTCTTTGCAACTCAGAGTGAGAGGAAGCTCACACGCACAGAAGCGGAATCGCGCGCAAGTGCTCAAGTCCTTCCCTCTTCCTATCATCCCCTCTTTAGTATGACGGTACAAAACGTCCGCCAGCCGATCGACTCGTCGGCACTCGAGCGCTACATCCATGCAACGCTCGGTGACTATCATGGCGCCATCAGCGAAATCAAGCAGTTCCAACATGGACAGTCGAATCCAACGTATCTGGTTATCATGAACGGCAGCGGCGCCAAGTGGGTGCTGCGCAAGAAGCCGCACGGCGAAATTCTCCCATCTGCACATGCCGTGGAACGCGAATTTCGCGTGCTCAAGGCGTTGCAGTTCACAGAAGTACCGGTCCCAAAACCAGTGCTACTCTGTGAGGACGCGCAGGTGATCGGCACGCCGTTCTATTTGATGGAATTTGTGGAAGGACGGATCTTCATGAACCCTGCGTTGAAGGAAGTCAGTCCACTTCACCGTTATGCCATGTACAGCTCAGCGGTTGATGCTCTTGTGAAGCTGCATACAGTTGACTACAAGGCGGTCGGATTGGGAAACTTTGGCCGTCCGGAAAAGTACTGCCATCGCGTGGTGACGCGATGGAACAAGCAGGTGGAAGCCGGACAGAAAGTTTTTGCCAAGGCGGGTGTGAAGGAAAATCCACGCATGGATTCGCTCAAGCAGTGGCTGGATGGTATGTTTTGTTTTGGCTATTTAATAACATATAATGATGAGCAGGTTATTAAGGATGTTGTATAATATGATTTATATAGAAAATGTGGACCAGGCAGAAGCTGAGACAGGCGAATATGCCGCGATCGTGCACGGCGATTTCCGAATCGACAACCTCATTTATCACCCAACAGAACCGCGTGTGCTGGCGATTCTCGACTGGGAACTGTGCACTATTGGCAACCCGTTCGCGGATGTTGCGACGCTCGCGTCTTCGTACCGTTTGCCGAGCGAAAATTCCAAAGTCACGGCTATGGTACCTGGATTGGGTGGTGTCAACCTCAAGAAGCTCGGGATTCCATCAGAAGGGGATCTGCTGCTCGGCTACTGCCGCAACGCCAAGCGCTTCCCACTGAAGGATTCGACCTGGAACTTCTTCCTGGGCATGGTACTCTATCGATTTGCGGCCATTTGCCATGGCATTTATGCCCGTACGATCATTGGCAACGCATCGTCGGCCCATGCAAAGCAGTCCAAACAAGCGATGGATGTGTTGCTCGAGTTGAGTGACGAGATTGTCAGCATCACGTCGTCAGCCAAGAGCATCTACCCTGAACCGGATTTGGATCACACTTTGCCATTCCCGATTCGTCCACATGCGCGTGAGATTTACAAGAAATTGCTCAAGTTTTGCCAACAACGCGTGTACCCTGCAGAGCATATTCACTTTCAGCAAATAGAAGACGCTCGCGCGCTGGGGCGTGTCTGGCAAGAAGTGCCGCAGATCATTGAAACCTTGAAAGAAGAAGCGAAGGCACTGGGACTTTGGAACTTGTTCTTGCCCGAGTGTGAGGTACCGTCACTTGATGGCAAGAGCCCTCCAGTGAATTATGGTGGTGATCTTACCAACCTCGAGTACGGACTTATGTGCGAAGTCATGGGTCGATCGCTTTTCTTGGCTCCAGAAGTGTTCAACTGCGCTGCACCAGACACTGGCAACATGGAAGTGTTAACACGCTTTGCAACGGTGGAGCAAAAGCACAAGTGGCTTGTGCCGCTGCTCAACGGTGAGATTCGCTCGTGCTTTGCCATGACGGAGAAGCGCGTGGCATCGTCGGATGCGACGAACATTGAAACGGAAATTTTGCGTGACGAAAAAAATCAAGAGTATGTCATCAATGGTCACAAGTGGTATATCTCCGGTGCTGGTGACCCACGGTGCAAGATCATCATTCTTATGGGCAAAACTGTCGGCAAACATGGGAAGAAGAGCACGAACCCGTTCCGTCAGCAGTCGATGATTCTCGTGCCTATGGATGCGCCTGGCGTGGAGCTGATCAAGCCTATGGGCGTCTTTGGCTACGATGACGCGCCGCATGGACACTTTGAGATGATCTTCAAAGACGTGCGTGTGCCTTTCTCAAACATTCTGCTCGGCGAGGGCCGTGGGTTTGAAATCGCTCAGGCGCGTCTCGGTCCAGGGCGTATTCATCACTGCATGCGTACCATCGGTGCTGCTGAGCGGTGTTTGGACATGATGGTGCGTCGCGCTAAGACACGCACGGCGTTCAAGCAGCTCCTGGCCGAGAACCCACTGGTGTTGTCAAACATCGCCAAGTCTCGTTGCGAGATCGATAGTGCGCGGTTGCTGACGCTTGCGGCTGCCAACCAGATGGACTTGAAGGGCAACAAGGTCGCTGCGCAAGCCATTGCGATGATCAAGGTCGTCGCACCATCAATGGCGTGCAACGTCGTGGACCGTGCGATACAGTTGCATGGTGCTGCAGGTGTCTCTCAGGACTTTGTGTTGGCATACTACTACGCGCAGTTACGCACGCTTCGACTCGCTGATGGACCTGATGAGGTGCACATGCGCACGATCTCCAAGCTGGAGCTCAGCCACTCGAATCTCTAGAGATCACAGGCTATTGTTTTCTATAGTGATGGATAGTTGTGCTCACGCGTGGTAAGGGAGCGCTCGGTTTTATGTTCAACCAAATCATCCATCCTGTCGTGTATGTAGTTCCTAAGAAATGGCAAATAAACAGAAACAGAAAGAGAGCGACTTTGTTTAGGACTGTGTCTGTTTTCTGTTAAAATTTCTGCATGTGCCAAGACACGCATTGAAAATGTTGGTTCAATAAGGTTTAATGCCATGCTGGGAAACAACGATCACTCGTCTCAACTGTCGCACACGTGGTAAGAGTCAATTCCTAGCTCTTTTACACCCAGCCAGTGCGATATTGATACGTTCGTAACACTATACATCAATGACCTACAGAAAAAAAGTCGTTGGGGTCAAATGTGAAGCATGATATCATGAAAGCTGGGATGGCGATGTGTGAGATTTAACAACCTGTGAACGCTTAGCCTGAGACGCCATTTATATGGCCATACGAAACGACAGTATATGGAATCCTTAACTCCTGATCAAGCTGAAGGAAGCGATTGATCAAAGCATTGGCTTATGGGAACTCTAATCAGCGTTAGAGCGCGCCGTTTTGGTACTCACCTCTCACAAACACATGCGAGCCCCTCACATGGCGAGGTCTACCATTCGATTTGGCAAAGTTCATGATTTACATGGATTTCATTCGGCTATAGTTGATCATCCACAGGTGATGACTCAAAAGATGAACATTGAAGAACCAAGTGCTTTAGCTGTAAAGAGCCAGGAGACGAGTACGCAGTGATAATCAGTGTGATAGGATGGGTGTGATGGTGGTGAAAGTGAGGAACATGTGATGGATTTGAAAGGCCTATTTGATTTGAGATGAGCTGATGAAAATAACATGCAGGAATCCTCTTGTACTAAGTAGATTCTAGATCCTCCAGATCTGTCTGCTTCTTGTTGCTATTGCCACCACAGTCGTCAGTGATGAACAAATCGTTTGAGAACAGAGGTTGCTCGCTTTGGGCCACTATCGTTTGGAGAGGAGGTAACAGTCTAATCATGACCAGAATAGTCTCAACACGCATGCAACTAGTGCCCACTCAACAATGTGTGGTAACCAGACACGTGTGGTAATCATCGCGATGATCATCAAGCAATCGCTGCATTGCCTTGTTTGATGGCATGAGCAAAAAGCCAGAAACAGTTTCCCAAAGGAAATCTACGCGGATACATTCTTGAGCGTGTACTGTAAATGAAGCGGTCTACGAGTGGGACATGACATCACCATGGCTATGCAGCAAATCCTGATACGTTTGCCGTTTTTCATTATGTCCCAAGACTGGAGCGCCAGAAAATATGCGGGAACAAGACATGAAGTGAATGCTGAGATTCCTCCTCCCCTGCCGCGTGTTTGTTTGAGCTGGATCAAAGCGTTACCAGCCATTTATCAGGCCTACGTGTGCTAGTACACCACAGTGGACCTGGTTGACATGTCAATAGACAAGGCACTAGTGATCGCGTGAAGGAATTTGTCAATCGTTCCAGTGACTCTCTTGAAGATGCCGACTTTATTTAGCCCAAAAGAAGAACACCATGGAATGTGGATCAGCCAATGAAAGTGAAGGGTGGCAGCGATGCTGCCCATCAACTGTTGTTTATGTTTACTGCCCTCCATGTTGTCTCTGTGATTTGGCATTCATGGCGTTTTTATTGCAGCCACCACCACGAGCTGTCGTGCAAGTTGAATTGTTGCTTCCATTTGGTAATGGGTGGATGCGAAAGGGACAACGTATCAAATGCGAAGAAGATGCAGTGAACATGACGTATACAATTTGGATACCAGGTGGGGAACACGGTATGGTGTCTGCACAGCAGTCAGTCCGTTGTTTTTTTTAGTGCTATGATCATCAAGAGATCACTGTTTGGTGCCAACGAGATTTGCAGTCATTTCTACAGTTGGGCTCGGGAAAAAGTCATCCTTTGATGCCCTGACTCAGGTTGACAGTGTGTGCATGATTGGCGTGTTGGTTGACGTTCTGGATGGATTAAACCTTGAAAGCATGTGTGTGTTTTTCAATTTCAAGCGAAAATATGAGCTACATCAGTTGGATTTTTGATTTCATTGCGTGATGGTCTTTGGTTCATATCCTAGACTTGGGTTTCTATGTGGAACCAGAGCCATTCATGATCTTGAATTGCCAGACGAAGCTTCGTGATAAGATCGACCAAGTCGAGGATGCTCGATGATCTTGTGTTGGAAGTGTCTACATTATCTTTTAAAGAGATCCAATTTACGCAAAACAATTCTCTGAGCCATAGTTTGCGCCATTTGTAATTTTTTTTTTCCTTCTACTGGTCTTGGCATCCAATCTGCGCGATTGGAAGGCTGTCCGATGACTTGAGATCGGGCGCAATCCAGCAAACAAGCGATCGGTCCAATGTGGACCGTGGGATAAGCAAGTCTAACGCAGGTTTTACGTTAAATCACCGTTGACGAAACGTTCCAAGTGCTTCGGTCCAACACGCGGCATATATCGCCTGCTTCTGTTGACACGAACAAATCCACCAAGCACGTCACAGATGGCTGTCCCGCACACTTTCTTTATCCGCCAGGATGGGAGTGATTTCAATACAAAGTTCAAATATAACATCAACGCCCGCACATATCACAACACTGATGGTGAAAAGTCACACCTGAACCAAAACCGTATCCTTTCAGTATAAAGGTCTATCCACAACGGTAATATACTCAATTTAAAAATTTTTTAATTATCATTTTATAGATTCATATTTAAATATACAGGTGATGTGTGTTTGCCTGAAGAATTCGGTGTCACAAATCCTCTTGCGTCACGCGGACGATTTACTTGGGATTCACTACTTGGGATTCACTAATCGTAACCTTGAAGTCTTGGTCGCGCGGACTATCGATAGTCCACCCGGGATTTGCTGCTGTTGTATACAAATTTCAAGTTTAGGTAAGTGAATCCTGGGCAGTAGAGACAGACCTGCGAGGGGACAGGAACACGGGGATTGCGATTCACGTGGTGAAAACGCCGCATATTGGGAATTTGTATGCAGCGAAGATCTTGACTCCCGTGTTGGAAGAAATCGCATTTCTGTTGAACACGAACAAAGGGGTCCACTCGTGCCGACTGAGTGGCTAAGCGAGGAGAAAAAAAAAAAGGTGGACACAGGAGGAAGGAATGGCCATTCCATAAATCTCTCGCTCAGACGCACGTCGGTCTGCATACATAGATTCCCATGATGAGCGGCGCTACCATGCGGTTCCAACAGGATGACCACGACGAGGTGGATGCATTCCAACTCATCCGTCGCAAACGACCGCGACCCCAGACCGAGTCGAATCTCATGTCCTTCGCCAAACTCAGCGCTGAAGTCACTACTTCTTCGTCTCCCAACAACAATCGACCGATGATGATGGCATTGCCAGCAATTTCCCAGCTCTTGGGTGGAACTGCCCGTCCGATGATGGAGACAACGGCTTCCTATTTTCAACGACAGCGCATTAGTGAACAGGGCGCGTATGTTGAACGCACCATGAGTCCTGTCACGACTATACCACTGCAGCAATCCCATTTGCTTTCGGGGACTATTGAAGCACAACCGCATGATGTGGATGATCCCCATGAAGACGACGATGAAGCGGAAGACAAAACACCATGGCCATCAGCACTGCAATACCGTGACATTTTTGCCAATATGGAGAATGGCAACATCCCTGTGTACGATTTGGGAGTGGATCCACGCGGGGTGCCACTGCATCCAGAATTTATCTACAGTGAACCGGTGTCATGCATGTACTTCCTTAAGTGCACGCGCTTGCTTGGCAAAGGATCGTTTGGGTTTCCGCGCAAGATGAAGGCACAAGGGACAGGTGTCACGAATGGTGCAACTGGCAAAAAGAGTACCAAAGGTAAGAAAGATACCAGCAAGGACTACGAATGGCGCAAGATGAGCTTTGTTACCGGGTTGCCCAAGAAACAGCCGGTCGTACGATACATTACGGCGACCTGTTACAGTCGCGCGACTGAAGTCGCTGCGAAGAAAAAGGTATTTCGCATGCACGCTGTCATGCTGGCAGATGGATCAGGCGCTGAAGAAGCGGGCGATTACGTGCTGGTTCACATTCGTGCTGGTGGTAGTAAGCGGATTGGTCTTCGCGCCAGTTCAGCCGATAGCGTCGAGACCCAGCAGATTATGCAGTCAGTGTGCCTTACGCCATCGACAGAATATAATGCCAATACTAATAGCGGTAGCCCTACAAAGCGTCCAGTGTCGCCACCGATAGCTGCAGTATCGACGTACAGCAGTCAAGCCGCCTCGACGTCTCCACACAATAAAAAGCGTCTGCACGCCGAATTTATCTCCGATCAACACGCGAGCCCTTTTACCAAGTTCATGACTTCGCCTGTGCCCACTCAAGCTGAGCCGCATGCGTATGCTTCGACGAATATGATGCGCAGTCATCCGCTATTCGGAAAGCATTCGCATGGGGCTGGTGTGAATAATGCTCGGCAGTTGGTGCGCGATATGATCTTGCAGTCTTGCACCTCCCGTGATGAAATGGTCCAGTACGTTCTCGGGCTTCAGGAGGAACTCGCTGCCTTACGGCAGCAAGCAAATTAAATTCGACAATTAGATAAAAAGTGGCAAGAAGATATAAAACACATAAAAGAAACCACATTATTATAACATCCATGATGCCATCGTTCCATTTATAGATGTGCGGTCAATTTTCTCGAGTAATTAGGCATCTTCGGGTTTGACGAGTATGCTGAAGCAGCAGTTGGACAGCAAGAATGATCCAACCCCTGCATTCACTATCTCACAATGCGTGATGATGAGAAGACGGCAACTCGAGCGTTTGTACCACGTACTTCACACGACTGCAGTGAGATACTATCAGCTCAAAGTGGCAAAAAATAACATATACAATCAATCAACCTTGACGCATGCCTGTTGCAGCCAAATGCAACTCGGTTACGTGAAGCTTCTGCTCGCCTATCTCGAAAACGAAGACCGTCGTGATATCCCTAATCGATTCACGGATGCGCTGCAAGTTGAGGTATTGTATGCTCAGTAGTGGCCAGCTCAGTCGGGCTTTGCTTCAACGATGTCCATGTCGTACTAGAATGCCGAGGCTGCCAAGCCCTTATTGCTAGAACTGATCGACGACGAGCAGCGACTACTGCAGAGCGTTGAAGGTACCTGGCACTTGTTGGCCGCAAGGTCTATAGATGAGTCTAGCAAGAAAGTTGTACATACCTGTGAACGAGTTTGGGATCGCCTTATACCGATCACTTCGATTCTGCACGAAGCGATTGCCAATACTCACAGCAAGAATGAATCAGTAGTAGCCAATTCAAACAACTCCTAGGAAAAATAAACACATGCTTAAAATATTCATATACCACTCATCTGCGCGGTAAAATTACATCAAATACGAAGCAGAGTGTGTATACATGATATGTATTTGCAATTACTCCCATATTCTTCAGTCTTCAGGATTGCCATAGCCTTGCTGGGTAGTCTTATGAGGGAGATCTCTAGCATTATTGTTATCATACTCTCTCATTTGGGAACTTATCCATTGCTGTTGAATTTGTAGCTTGTCTTTTTCAAGCTGTTCTTGATCACGCCGGTATTCTTTAACTTGCATCTTGTACATTTGTAGTTCGTCTTCCATCTGCTTCATTTGATTCTGTTTTGCCTTCAGTGTTTCTTTGTAAACTGCCAGCTGCTCTGCAACTTCTGCTCCAGGTTGGCGTGCTAGAATCGTTTTCAGCTCAACGTAGAGTTTCTCTTTCTCTAGAATGAGTAAATCTTTGACAGTTGTTTCTTCATGTTTCTTTATTAGCTTCTTCTGAAGAGCTTGCAATTTTCGAATCATTTCGAACCGTTTCGGGTCACTGCCTTCCAGTTTGCGCCAGCGATGAACATTCAGTGGGTGATCTAGCTCCTCGGAGAGTGCGCGAATTTTTGTCTTTTCTTGCAACAGTTCCTTCTCAAGGTGAAGAAGTTCATGTTTTAAGGATTCTTCATGCTGTAGCTGATTATTACTTGCATCTTTCTCAAACGTCAATGCGTGAATTCGCGTTTGCAAATTGTGAATTTCCTTTTGCTTCTCCTGAAATTGGTGGTGACCTTTTGCCAAGGTAGACTTTTGGATTTTAATTTTTTCATATAAGATGTGCAACTCTTCATCACGTTGGATAAGCTGTTGGCGCAAAGTATCACGATCGTGAATCACACTGCCGTATTCCTTCATTTGTCGCTGTTTCTCTTCATCCGCTTCTTGGATGATTTTTGACAGTTTGGTGATTTCCAACTCTTGGTTCAAAATAATTTGCTCTGATGACTGAATTTGCTTTTTAATCCGAAGAAGTTCATTCTTCAATATCTCCTTTTCTTTGTCAACTTTGTGATGATCAAAGTGTTCTTTCACAAGCGCATGATCTTTTGATGTGATCTCTTCTTTGAGTTGCTCTATTTGATGATTCATAATCTTGAAATTCCGCTTCATGTCACCGATTTCTTCCTGGGATTCGATGAGCTGTTTGCTATACATATTTCGGTCTGTTCGAACAGCTTCGTACAGATTTTGTTGCTGCTTCAAGCGACTTTCGCTCTCAACAATTTTCTGCTGCAATGACACAACTTGAAGATCCTGTAGTTTGGCTTCTTCTAAAGATGTCATAAACTTTTGAGTTGCTTGTGCAGCTTCTTTTTCATATTTCTCGCGCTCACCAACGAGTTGCTGGATCTGTGTTCGTTGCTTTTTGACATGATTCTTTAATCCATTAATTTCGTTTTGCAGATTCTTCATGGTGTTTTCCTTTATCTTTATGAGATCAAAAGTTGCCTGTGTCCGGTCGTTTGCCTTCACCAGCATCTTATTTAAAACCTCTCGTTCACGAAGCATTTCATCCAGTTTTTTCTTGAGTACCTCGCTTTGTTTTTTCTCTGCTTCCACTGTACCGTTCATCAACTGGTCAAGCTCCAGTTTAGCCCTGGTTTTCTCATTTTCACATTCTGACCGTTTTGCTTCCATATCCAGCAGCTGTTCCTTGGCAATATCAATTAACTTTTCGATCTTGATTGCATCGCGAGTTGACGCTTGAAATTGGTACTCTTTAGCGTTTAGCTCTTGTTCAGCTTGCACATTGTCTTTATGCAATTCCACGTTCTTTTGCCATTGCGCTTGCATCGCTTCTGTCAATGAATGCGTCGTGCGGAACAGTGTGTCGTACTGTTTAAGATACTTTTCCATTTTCTGCTTCGACTCACGCATTAGCAATTCTTTCTTTCTTGCATTCTCTTCATTTTCTTTCTTTAGCGCTTCTTTCGCTATTTGATCAAGTTGAAGTCGTTCCAGCGCCTGTTTTTGTGACTTCAACTCTTTTTCTAAATTGGTCTTGCGACGAACTTCTTTCTCGGTGAATTTCTGCTTCTCAAGGATCAGAGATGTAATTTTTGCCTGCTGATCCTCCAAATTTGCGTTCTTGGCTTCTTCTTCTTGAAGAAGAACATATAGATTTGATGTTTCACGACGTAAATCCTGCAATGTCGTAGATTTTGCCTCAACGTCACGTGCGTAATCTGCTCGCTGCCGTTTCATATTCGCTATCTGCAATTCCTGTTCTTCATTAAGAATGATCTCGCCATCACCGCCATTAGCATTTCCACTGGGCATCGACAGCTTGGATAGTTCCTCCTGTAATAGCTCCAGATTACTTCTCAGGTCATTCAGCTTGTGTTGTTTGTCGGTTTCCATTTGCATGCATGCAGCGATTTGTTGGGTCACGGCTTCTAGCTCCAATTTCGTCTTTTTCTTCTGCTGAATGGCCTCATTCTCTTCTTCTTGATCGCGCAGCATTGCTGCATGGCTGGAGTGGATCTCTGCGAGAATCTCCTTCGTGCGGTGCAGTAGCCGCTGTTCGCTTTCTTGTGACTTGACGAATGCTGTCAAGAGTTTTTCCAGCTCGGTTTTGTAAAGCGAGATCGAGTCTGGAATATGCGCTAAGACATCTTGCATCTCTGCCACCATGTTCACGCCCACTACTTCCCCCTCTACGCTTGTTCCAGCAGAGAAAACGTCGTCCATGTGTCCATTTCTGCCTTCTACCATGTTTCTCGCCAGACAAGCGTTGGCCAATGTTGAAGTTTCAGTTTAGTTGCTAGAAAAAGGAAACATCCCCCAAAGTGAAGAGTGTTGGTCATCATGCCCTATTTTCATGGGGTCCACATGCATTTTTTTACCTACAAAGTGCGTAATATAAGGGTTAGGGTATTTTTAAAAATGCACACACAGAACAGGGAAACAACTCATTTGAGGTTTTTACAAATGGGTAACGTAAGGTTTGAAGTATCATTTTCAAGGTTTTATGAGGTTATTTATGTTTTATGTATGAGGGTTCTGCGGCATAAAGTGTTTGGCTGGAACGAGAGACCGACACATCTCGCTTGGGAAGAAGAGCGAGAGGGAAGAAAGGAGCTGAGGAGCCCACCGATCGACCATGAGCCGCGAGGAGCGCAAGATGGCACAGATTATCGCCAGCATTGAGCGGATGGAACAGGAGACCCGCAAGCCTGCTTCTCGATCGGAGTCCAACATCAGTGAGGACGCCACAGGCAGTCTACAGATACAGAACAGCAGCAGTAACACAGGAGCAACAGCAACAGGTACAACAGCAGGAGCGGCGAAGCAAGGGCCATCTCGTGTATTGAAAGGGAAGAAAATCAAGAATTTGATGACAACCACAAATGGTACAGGCAATGGAAAGATCAAAGGAGGCAATATGAAGATCAAGATGACGCCAGAAGTGGTGGAACGCAAGCTGACCCCGAAACAGCGATGGATTCAAATGTGGAGCGCGCAGACATCAAATGCGACAACGAATGGGGCATCCAGCCAGCAGACAAAGGAGGAAGTGATGAACAGTAGCGTTAGCGACGAGAAAAAGGATGTAGAGATGACCACGATGGTCGACGCTTTGGATCGTGAAGCAGCTGCTAATTCTCACCAAAACACTTCCTCGCCTCCGTCGTCAGCGACAGAGAAAGGAAAGCGGGAAAGCATCCAGAAGATTGGATCCATGTCCCCCATTGATTCTCCTTTGCAGTCGACAGTGGAATCTACAGCTGCGCGGTTTAAAAGCGTCGCGATGGACACACGAAATGCGATAGAGCAGCAAGAGTGCGAAAATTTTACTCAGCAGAAGAAATCAGATGCAGATTCCAAAGACGTCAAACAATCGCGTTCCGAACCCGAAGAATCTGTCGATTCAGAAAAGCCAAAGCAAGTCAAATCCGCAGCAAGTACTGTAGTTGTTACTACGACCATCACCACTTCGACTGGTACTTCCATGACAGATGGACTCCGTGTGAAAACACCTCCCATGGCCGAGACGTCTCATTTATCCCCACCGCTGGATCGAACAAATAGCCCCACGACAGCTGCATCAATCAGCCCATCTGCCAAGACAAAAGAGACAGATTCGTCTTCCACAACAACAGTGACGGCTTCGACGTCCCCATCAAAAGGAACGACGTCGCCATCATTGTCTTCAGTAGCAGCACCAAAAGAAGAAGGAAAAACCAGCGCGCCAGTGCTGGCCAAGAAAGATAGCATATTGGTATTAAGTGATACCCGTGACCAGGGAAAGAAACGCAGTGCTGAGCGGGTAGTTCCAATGACTGAAGAGGAAGAACGACGAGCTATTCGACGGCGGAAACGCAAATCGAACTGGGATGTGGGCGATCCACGTAAAGGCAGTCCAACGGCTGACGGCAACAACTCGACAACGGCCAATAGCCAATTTACCAAGTTTCCACCCGGCCGTCCTTCATGGCGGCACAGTACGAGTATGGATTCAAAGCCCAATTCATTCTATAATCGATCCAGTTTCCACAACAACGGTCCTCCTCCGCGACGGGGATTTTACCATTCAAATTCGCTCCCACCAGAGCGGTCACGCAGTGCAACTCGATCATCTTCATCAAGATACAATAGCTACAATAACAACGGCTACAGGTAAAAGGCCGATTTCGTGCCTGACGTGACAAGAACAAAACAGAAGATGAGTTTTATATCAAAATTGACAATGATTGTCAAGCCTGAGCAATCTTGTAGTGTGTAGAATATGTGGGTCAAGAGAGAGAGAAAAAAAACGCAGCAAAGCAGCTGGAAAGCAAAAAAAGCTGCGGAGCTTCTGTTGTTAATATAAGTGCGTCTTGTTGTCATTTGCTCTTTACGGTTATCAATTGCGAATTCTGGGATCTTTGTCCTCAGGGGGAAAAAGAAAGGAGCAAAAAGTGATGTGCAAAGGGAAGATGTGTACCACTTCAAATTAGGCTCGGTCCTATTCTGTGGTAATTTTACTAGATGATTGGAATTGCCAAGAATGTGCCATTCCATACCAATATGCTTCAAAATCTGTGTGGTAGCATTCGTGTATAGCTGTCTAGTTGCCTTTAATGGCGTTTGTATAGCCACAGAATTTGCTACGCAGCAACCTTCACAATTGCTGTTGATCGTGGGAGACGTGACAACCACGAAAGCGCGTATCTTGTATGATTGGAAGACCCAAACAGAGGTCACTAATTTCCGCATCCGTGTCTATGGCGCCACTATGGCTGTGAATGTTGCTGATAGAGCGTATACATTAGAACAAGAGTTCACGCTGGATGTATTGGACGGACATGCAGCTCATCGACACCCACAAGTGTTGCAAGTGGAAGAGTTGACATCGGATCGCCGCTACATGGTGGGATTTACTAGGCTCAAAGCACAGACTGACCAAAACGACAATCCACAAGTTGAAGAACTCGTCAAGTTTCGTACCGCCCGCCTCTCTCCATCAATAGATAGAGATACCACCGACACTGATCGTATATTAGTTGTCTCTTGTGATCGATACATTGACGACCATGATGATGTCCTATGGAAAGAGATCGCGAATGACATCGACCTCCACGCAGATTCTTATTTCGGTATGGCGCATCTGGGTGACCAGATCTACGTGGACGCGGGGGATGCACGTATCCAAGTGGTGCCCTTAGCTGATTTTCAAGATGGAATAACGATTCGCCATCGTTACGAAGAGATCCTAGACGAATTTCGAGCCATTTACCGACAAACGCTTGGCCGACCGTTGCTACAGCAAGTGCTGAGAACAGGCGCTCACTGGATGCTTCCTGACGATCATGAAGTCATTAACAACTTCAACTACGAGCGTGTCCAGCGTACGTTTGGATATGCAGCCGTTAAAGACGAAGCCAGGCGCCAAGAACTATTTGCATTATCGCTTCATTACCGAGCAGGATTGCAAACTTTCTATGAATTTCAGTATCAATTGCAACGTGATGTTCCATGGCAACATGTGGATTTTTTCCTTGATGATTTGAGTGAGATTCTGCATCGTTTGCCGATGTATTACGCGGTAGAGGTGCAGCATCTGAAGCTCTTCTTCATGGACCTTCGATATGATCGAAGCTTTTTCGGAGACGATGGGAAAGATGACCTTGGTAAGTTGGTAAGTGCAACGCAGATGACCTCTCTTGCAACCCACTTAGATCGATGGAGTCTGGAAAAGAATAGTGCAATGGTTGTCTTCTCTACCATGCCACTCTTTTTTCATTCCGTTGTCACATCGGAAATCGTGTATGCTGTCGAGAAAGAAACGTATCCTGGTTTGAGCGGCCAGTACGCTGGGTTGGAAGAGCTGTTTCATGTTTTCCAGAAGTACAGTGAGGGTGAAGAGCGGTCAATACTACGTCTGCTAGTTGGTGGAGACGTTCATATGTTAGCGCATTCACAAGTTTGTGGATTTGGCAACGAGAGTAACACATGCGTCGACCAACTGATCACAAGTGGCACTACAAATGGATCTACAGCTATTCTCGACGTCAAGTTGATCCCATTTTACTATCTCATCACTCGAGTTACTCCATTAGTGGACGTTGTGCTTGGATGGTCATCCTGTATTCTGGGAAATCGTCTATCGCGTTGGCAAATCAAGTATGACAAAGTCTTTCTTGGACGAAACTATGGGTAACCTGACGTTATACTTAATCCACTAGCATATGTCTCCATGACTGACTGAATGCAACGTGTAGGGCAATGGAAATGTCGTCGAATGGAACATTCCAATGGACAAGTAGCACCGTTGCGCATGAAGCGCTAAGCACGCATATCATTCAGGTAAGGTTTTGAGTCATGGAATTGATCTTTATCCATGGCTATAATCTCGATTGGTATCATGTCTTTCCAGTGGATTTTTGACTGGTCAACGGTTCGAGTACTGGGACTGGCTACGTTAGCGGTATTTCTTCGATTCTTGGTCATTGCAACCAAGCATTGGAGAAGTCCGAGTCGATTGCAACACGAATTGAACCAAACCGCTAAGACTAAGCGTGAATGATGCAAGTAATAATCAAAGATTATGGGTAAGGGTTATATCAATTAAATGGAACGGTATGACACATACTACACCGTTTATCGAAGCAAGTGTTCTCAAAGGTGCATTTCCTGCACTGCCATGGCCGTCGTAGTTTTTCCAGTCGACTGTTTTGCCGACGTTTATTTGTGGTTGTTGTGCCTGTGTGTGGGTTTGATGAGTCGAGCGTTGACTGGTACAGCGATTTCTTCCTCTGCGTTGAGTTGGAGCTTTGCTTGGTTGAAGGAATATGTGTGTCACTACGCAGCACAGGCTTATGTGTTGCGGCTTCTTGCTGCAATCGGATTCTAGATCGGGGAGATAATGTTTTGGAAGTATGCTTTGTGCTCTTCGTTGGGGATACTGGTGTGTCTGTAGATGAAAAGAAGACATCTAGCTTTTGTTGTTTCTACATGACAGCAGGGACGGAGACAAATATAGGAATTAGTCAACAAAAATCAATGAGTGTCATGAAGATATATAAGCATATGTTCTTACGCCAGTCGGTGTTAATGATGGTGGAGATGTGGTTTTCTGCCGCGAGTTTCTCTGCGTGGGTTTGGGAACTGACATTTGTACTATGTGTTTTTGTCTGTGCGTTTTTGTCGCGAGATATTCCGGATCAGACCGCAGGAAATCCATCGTTTGCTCCAGTGCGCGTGCATCCGCGTTTTGTAACACCAATTCATGTTCTCTCAGTCGCTGATAGTAGAGATCCTTTAGTGTTCTTGGTTCATTCTCTTCTTTGGATGTTGGCTGTGTGTGTCGTGGCGGTGCTTCTTCATCAATAAACTCAATTACAGGGGATTCGTCGTCTTCTGCTTCCATATTATCTCCACTGTCATTAAGAAACGGGCATTGCTGTTGAATGGTGCTCCAAAGTGTCTCGTCCACCTTGTACTGTTTCTTTCGTGCAAACCCAACGATGCGCTTTCGACAGAAACCGCAGTTGACACTCGTCAGCTCCAGCGCGCGCTCAAAGCATTCGAGACTATTGCATAAACATTAACATGCATCCAACACGAAGAAACCGAAAATAACAGCGGAGCTACATACCATAGATGGCGTTGGCAGCATGGTAGTTGGATCGGCTGTCTTAAGACATCGAAACAGAGCGGACACTGGTACCGGATCGAGATTGCAAGTGTTGATGGCATTTTCCTTTCCCGGCAGTACTGCGCTCTGCTTGCGGCAATGCAAAGGGTTATATTCAAATGATTGGATAAAATGGTGATAATATTATATGTAAAGTAATTTTATTGGCTAAAAATATAATACTCTCCGATTTTGAAAAAAAGATAGCGGGATTCTCACTGTCCTCCGTAATATTATGATGCAGAATTCGATAATTAATTCTAAGGGCCTGAACAGTATGAAATTTTCTTTTTTACACAAATCTTCGGCTTGTTTGATCATACAATGAGAAGCTAGAGGTAGACAAGGAGAGCGCTCGTGTATAATGGACAGCTCTTATGCAGGGTAGATGATTTATACTTTATGCAGCACTGGACCGTGGGGACGCCAGGATTGTAGAAGAAGGCATAGTGCGCATACGCAGTCTGTTGTCACCATCACCAACGGCATTCGCAAGGAGCGGTGCTGGCAATTTTAATGGCGCTTTGCCTTCTGTTGTAAAGGGTTTTACTCGTGCAAACTTCAGTGTCGACGCTAAGTCAGACATGGAGTACGTTGACGTAGGGTCGTGTAAGCAGACAAAGTCTGGGTACTGAGCTTCGATGACCGACAGCGAATCTGCGTGACTTTGATTTTTTCTTGTGCATACAATTTTCTCTGCTGCTTGCTTGGTCCCCTGCTCCACCACAAATGCAGTAACAGAATTTGTGACTTGGCTCACAACTGCATAAAACTGTAATCCACTGAGGAGCATACTATTGCCACATTCCTCGAAGACTGTTTCTTGTTCTTGCTCTTCTTCTCCTTCAGAGGGCTCTGTAATATCAGATCGGATTTCTTCTTCATGATCATCATCTTCTTCGTACTCATCTTCACTCCAGCCCTGCTCTGGACATTCCATCGGGAAAGCTTCGTTCACTCCCACTGGACTATCCACTGCTGGTCTCTTATTAGCTGCTGTCGTGTGTGTAGTCGGATAGATACATGGCCCCATGGTATCTTTGTAATCTTGGTTCGCCATGAGCAACAAATTTAATCCGGTGAGCTGATACGCTATGCGGACTAGTGGCTGCAATATCAAATGCGCAATGAGTGCCGAGATGGAGGTGCCACTGTCGTGTAGTTGTCGCAGGTGGGTACCCTCATCCACTGACGCCAGGACCGGAGAAGATGAAGTAGCAGTTTTTCGCTTTTCTGTTTTTAGTCGGGAAGGCGATCCCATGTTGCAGAACGTATAAGGATCCAGCATCAGACGCTCGTAGGCCTTGAGACCTGGACGTGGTTTGACCGTGCGGATTGCACCTAACGCGCCAATAACCATCGCCCCCATGAGGATCGGGACGAACGCCATTGCCCACACTTGCATCATCTCGTAGTTAAAAATGTGCTAGTATCTGAGATCTTGGGTAGTAGTAGATGTGTACAGCACAGAAGCGCTTCCTTTGGCGGATTGACGGCTGAAGCTTGTGTCTCTTCTTCTTCCCCCCTTCTAACTATCTCCTTCTGGCGATCGCACTAATGTGCCCTTTCAAGATTTTATCCATTTTTCATTTTCACAACCGCACGTTTCCAAAAATCTTTATGGCCATTAAAAACATGTTTTAAACTATTAAACTGTAAATTTGTATATATTTACTGTTTTTATTTTTTCAGAAAACAGCAGAGCTACCGAATTTATCGGGTAATTTATCTTCGGATCGCAGAAAGAAACCGTCCCCGAAAGTGTAAGGGGTATAAATAAGTCGGACGGAGGAAGAAGGAAAGTGAAGGAAAAGATGGAAATGGATTTTGGTGGAGCTGCTGCTGCGACGTTACAACCTGTCGAACGCGCGTGGCGTAGTATGCAATGGATGTTGGAGAGCCATGGCTGGAAACTGCTGACGCTTGTGCTGCTCTTCTATGTGCTACGCCAAAAATACTGCGCATTTGCTGCTGATCGACACAAACAACGAATTCTGGCGGCAGCCAACGGTGAATTTGCATTTCCCCCTCTGCATTCTTTTCTTCTAGAAAATTGATATAATTATAGTAGTCACTCTCTGTGTCTGACTGGCGTGCCGCTCTCTTTCTTTGTAGATCCCACACGTGTAAAGCTACTTCAACGCGAAACCGCTCGCGTGCGCAGGTCCCAGCAAAAACAGCTGCAAGAGACAACCAAGACTGCCACGCATCAACCCAGAAAGCATCGATAACATAGTACTCAACCCCTTGCTTTTCCTTCCATGGATTACTATTGCGTTCTTCCTCACAAATCTAGACTGCCTCGCGACAGAGCTCTTCTTGTACATCGCCAAACTCATGTAGGAAATTCGCGACAATCTTCTCGTCTAGACGGTAATAATCGTCCACGGATTTGTGTGACTTCACATCCAAATCCACAATCGCCACTACACAATTAAATACCATATCCCGGAACGCCACAGGGTGTTCATACTCGATCAGATGCTCAAACTTGGCACGTTTCCACTGCTTCATCGTAGGCGTCGGCTCGCCGTGGTGACCGATAGTGACGATGGGGAGATCCTCCACTGATCGCCGCAGGCAGATCAGCAGCGAACAATCTTTTAGCGTCGTTGCTACTTGAAATCGCTGCAATAATTGCTGATAAAAATGATTAAACTCTTCCAAGCTCCATAGTTCCCACGACTTTATACCTCCCTGTGCATCGACCGGGCAAATCTCTGGGACTTGGTGGATCGCCATCAGAAGAAAAGAGACACATCGAGCCAAGCTGCCTTCACGATCGACATCTTTCTCTGCTTGTATTTCCTGTGGATTGCTTTCATAAGAAGTCCATAAACTTTGGACCAATTTACCCACACAGTCCGTCTCTTCGCTACTGCTGCCTTCGAGTGATTGCAGGTGGTGCAAGAGTTTTCGCACATGCCACATGCCATCGACCGAAATATGGTCGAGCAACTGCATTTTCTTCAGATCTTCCAAAATTTCCAGTTTCATCAGCACCTCCGTGATCAATTCCACGACGTCAGGGATGAGGTGATCGCGTTCGTCCTCAAAATGATCCATGTCGTCATTCAGTTCAGATTTCTTTATCGCTTGATCTAGCATCAAATCTGCTTCAGCACCGATCGAGTGACAAGAGCGGCGGAATCCCATACGTTTTCGTTGGCAATACGATGAGTAGCGCGATTGTGATGCGCCCTTCGGAAGCGCGTCGGCGTTCAAACCCGTGATGACATTCACGACTTCGTCCTGATTCGACCGCACAAAGATCTTGAAATTGTTCTGCGGAGTGCGCTGCAGCGCACGCAGCGCCTTGCGGATGCGCGCTGGCTCGCGGGAAAATAGATCAAGTGGACAATACTGACTAATCTCCTCGACTTTTCCAGTACTTTTCTTGTAATGTTGGTGCATACAGAATCGACACACTTTCTTCTTAATGTCTGGGATCAACTTTCCTTTCGGTTTGAAGCCAATCTTCGGTTTAATCTCGACACAAATGTTTCTGAAACAGCAATCAAAGATATTTCGATGCCGGCTGCTATACACACGCTTCAGTCGAGCGCTTGATGATGCCAGTGCGTGCAGCGTCGCTGATGACGGCACAAGCGTCGATGGACTATCGCCACCATCGCTGTCGTCTTCTTCTTCTGTGGTGCCATTGTGGCTATCGTTGTGTTCATCCTCACTCTCCCCTTCATTCTTTTCAGTATCGTTTTCTTCCTCTTCGTGGATGAGTTGTACGTCGTCTCCAAAGAACAAAAGCGCATGGTCATCAGGAGGAGGGAGTGTCACGTCAGGTAGCATCATCACACACTCAAGCGCCATGTCAATTTGGCTGTGCCATCGGTGCTCTGGTCGTGAATCCAGAGCCAGTAATTGCTCGTTCAATTGCATCAAAAACTGTTTATCCACTTCCACCAGCTCGGCGACCTGCTGGAACCGACTGCCGCGTGGCTGTTTGCGATCAAAAGGTCCATTTACGATACTTCCATTGCTACTGTTGTTATCTCCAAGTAGTTTCCCTATTAATTCCGCTGAACGATGCTTATTATTGTTAACATTGGTAAATGACCCATCTTGATTAGAGAGTTGCTGCAACATATAAGGTAAAATCTCGTCGGTGGCATACGCCAACACCTGCTTCGGATGCGGATAGTGAGGCACGTACGGCTTCTCACCATTCACGATCGTACTTTGCTGCCGCAACAACATCGAACTGCTTCGCTTACTTTTCTTTTTCCCGATCATCAGTTTCTCCACAATGTCACATTTCTTCACGCGCATTAACTTGCCTTTAAATGGCGAGTCAATAATCACATCGCCATCTGCATCACTTCTTAATCGCGGATGGTGACGGAAGAGCACGTTCGCGCCACCTTCGGCCACGTATTTCCACTCTCGTGCATCTAGTAACTGCAGTGTCTTGTCGATAGATAATAATGATGATGATGCTGTTGCTGTACTGGTCTGGTCGTTACTGGTCACCACGCTAATTGTTTTCTTTTCCACCAGTTGCTGTTTCGTGTGGAGCAATGGTGCTACTACGGGTGAGGCACGGTGGTCTCCTGGTTGCGATTGGGGCTTGAGCAGGAACATGTCGATCTATCTACTTCCTGTGGTTGACTGCGTAAGAGAAGGAATGGCTGACCGTCACACGTGCTTTTCTGTCCGCCTGTTCTCTTTCGTTCTTTTTCTCTCTTGATGAGCCAGTTGCACATGGCTCAAAAATAATTTTTTTGAGGTTTTTTACGTTTTCGCCATTGATGTGCGGTTGTTGACGATAAAGGAAATACTCACGTTTTGTCAATAAAAAGATCAGGAGAAAAAGAAACAACTAAACAAATAGGGCTAGGGCGGAGATTCAAAAACAAAATTTTCTATGTTAGAAACCATTTTTTTTGTCGTGATATTTTAGAGAATACTCACTTTTTGTCATAATTAGTCTGCGACATGAGATAACCTGTTGCACCCACCACAACCCAGTACCTGAGAAGAATGTACCCATCTCAACTGGAAGAATGAATAACTGGCCACCGCTAATTAACGCTTGCTTTCGCCCGGCGGTCTATGAGTGTAGCGTTGGGCCTTTCTCTGCTTGCTAGTTGTGACGAGAATGCAACTGTACTTGCTGATTGTCTCATCTATCAGTGCATTAACTACCTATACATAGGCATTAGATAAAGATAGATGGATGTCACTGATTATTCCAGAATTGAAGTTGTCATGTTCGACTACCCAACTACACTGGCACAGCCGTGGGAGATTGGCGATGCGATTAGTGCCAATCCTGTTCAAGAACTATGGCGCCTCGATCTGCCCCATGCGGTTCCAACACAAGCCCCCTCACTCTCCTCAGCTTCGCAACATTCCCCAGCCACAACGACAACCCCAACAGTCACAATTAGCTTCTGTCGCAGAGACGGTTCCACTTCCAACTGTCACTGAGTTATTCACCTGCGCCTACAATCTGCTGGTGTTGGCGTTCATCACGGTCCTAATTTTCTCTGAATTACTTGGAATCTTTTATGACAAAGTGCATAGTCAACAGCACTTGGTAAGTGGGAGAGATCCAGTATTAGGAGCATATTCACTGAAAGGAACCAGTGATGAACCGTACAGCGATCGCGCACTCGCCTGTGTGCAAAAAGGAAGAGTGTATCACCCAGTTCAAGTCAATCATGCGCTAGAGTTGGACAATAGCGTTATTATCGACACTTCTGGGTCGTCCATCAGTGGCTACAGGACCGTCACACAGCAGGGCGAATTCGAAATTGAAAACATGGATATAGGAGCTCTTGATCACTACACTTCTGTATGCTCGCTCATTGCGTCGACACTGACTGGAATATTACATAGCTGCCGTTTGTTGGGCTACAATGTCACAGACAACCATCTTCGTATCGTTAATGGTCTCGAAAGCAGCATTACCCACCTGCTCACGGACTCATTACCAGTGGTCATTCTGCCAATTTCGGACAACGCTACGACTGCTCGCTATGTTGTACCTGGATGGGATGGAAGCGCCTGTATGTTTCATCTGTCAGGAAAATACGTAGACTCAACTCAATCAAGAGCTGTACTCAGTGGTGTCAATCGCACCAGTCGAGAAGCTTTGACAGCTAACTTATTAAACAGTTCTGGAGGAACATGGCGCAATGGCTGGTACGAAGATGATACTTCGCATGTGAAATGGCACTCAGATGTGACAAGTTCTCAACCCCAAAATACTTTCAATCTCTTGCATCGCCAGTTCGACACCGAGGAGAGCATAGAGTTGGACTGCCTGAACACTAGCGACTGTGACGAACCGGCTCAGCAGCATGATCACTGGGAACACATGTTCAGTGTCACAGAATCCGTCGAGTGGACCACATCCATCCTCATTTCTAATGGCAAACGTTACGGCTTGTATTTTGAGGAATCGCTTCATTCTCAGATAGTGAAAAACGCTCACGATCTCCCTATGTTCATCTCCGACATCACAGTCGAATTCGTGATCTTTCGTTGGTTTATCGCGGCGGTAGCGATGCTCAATGGCTATAGACGGTTTCGTATGGAGCCACTACCCAACATCGGCATCAGTTGTCTCTCGGATGATCCGAACTTCACGCTCTTGCCGCTGTTGTTGCTACCTAGAGTTAAGATTTTACTCGCAACATTTCTGACCATCGGGTGTGAGTTTGATGGCGAGCAAGTGTACTTGGCAGAAAGTTGGTTCGTCATGTACCCGGCCATCGCCGAATTCATCCTCATGCTCTATAGTCTGCTCAATCTACTCGCTGGTGTGTTTCAGCGTCGGGTAAGTGATGTGCTTTTTGGGCCGACGTTGCTGTTCTTGTGCTTACTGCATGAGCTGCGACACATGCTGATCCAGGCCGAATGGCTAGGCATGGATGGACCTTTACCAACACTAGTTTCTTCGGCTGAGTTTGATAGCCTTTCTCTCATCGATTTCATAACTAGTAACGTTGCATTGCAGATGAACGGCAACGCTGTCTCGATCTTTACGATCAAACTTGTCGTTCTTGGTATCAATACTGTCGGATTGTTAATTTTATCGGATTCGGTGGCATCACCTCAGAAGAAAGATAAGGTGACGTTGACGAAAGCGCTCTCTATGACTGAGACAACACTGGTGTTGGAGGTGACTCCTGCGGGGGGACTCGGTCGATCACTTGCTGTCAAAACGCACAACCATCCACTAGCACAGGCTCGAGCGGATAATAAAATCAGTCGTTCATTTTCTGGATATGAGCTCTGTCGCGTCGGCTATCTTGTATTAGGTGACGACGCGTTCGTGATCACCTTTGAAGATTGGGTGGTATTCTTACTCTTGTCTCCGTTTAAATCGACAAAATTAGCGGCCAGTGCGCGTGTGATGGTGTTTCCTATCATTTTTAGGTCCAACGGTACCGTCGTCATCAGCAAGCCGAGGTTCGTGTCTCTGGATGATGACATATTACGAAGCTTCCAACCATGGCAAATAGCTGTTCACCCGTTTGACTGATGAAGAAGGTTACTATCATCATGTAGTAGCAAATTGACAGAGCTGGAAAATCTTTCCTGAATTCAACTTATCAGGTTTCTGATGGTACTCAGCGATTTCGGATCTGGAACAGCAGCATCGACAGAGTCACATGAATGATTTTCTTTGACGGCAAAGTGTCTTGACAACGCTTCCTGTCACCACGAGTCGTTGTAGTTACTAGTAGATAATGCTTAAACCTTGAAGAAGTCCAACCATGTAGTGATTGCTCGCAATGGAACAGGAAGCCATCCAACTTGCTTTGAGCTACTCATGCTCGATTGCAAAGAAACTTAAGAAACTCACAAATCTCTGCTCGACAATCTTCTGGTGATCGTTCCAGCGCGTCTTCGAGCTGTTGAAGCACGTACTTTCCGTCTTCGTTGTGGTGTTTTCTTGTTCTTGCACGTTCAGACTGTAGTTTGTCCATCTGGAGGTCTTCTAGGTCACGTGCGGACAAGTCCGTCCACCTCCGTAGCTCCATTGTCGACGCGTCCTTTCGATCGTGCTGTGAATGTTCAGATGGTAAATACTCTGGAAAAGTGAACCCCGAAGAAGTAGATGACGATAGTGACGCGGCGATGGGGTCTCTGTGATGGTGAAAAGACGTGATCGATTTCGAGGAGCAGTGCAGAAATGCTTCGAATGAATCATAGAGAGAAGCTCGCAAACCATCCAATTGATCTTGCTTGAGGTGGATCAAATCGGCCATCTCTTCCTTCATGCTTGCCATTTGACACACAACAGCTTCCTTTTGATGTCGCTGATCTTGTTGTATCATTCGATTCGCTTGCGCAAGCTCAAACATCTTCGTGCGCAATGCCTCAAGTTCTGCCTCCGTGTCAGCAAGTTTGGCTTTGTACCCTACAATGACTTCTTGTTTTTGTAACACGCGCCGCTTCAGCATTTTATTTTCCTCTGTCATCCTGGGCTCATTCTCAGAGGGAGACAGTTGTTTGTCGTTGCCAACCTTGGCCGTATCAAAGGATTTTTTCAGCTCCTGTATTTGCGTCCTCAAATGGGAAATTTCTGAACGCAGTGCTTTCCCCCTCGCTGCAGCCGCAGAGACTTGGTCTTTTTCACGTTCCAATCGATATGATAATTGCGCGTTTTCTTCCTGGTACATGGTCAATTGGTGGCGTAAATGTTGTAATTGTGTGGTCAACATTTTTGATTTTTGCTGTGCCGCGACAAATGTCTTCTCCATCCCAATGAGATGGATGGATTTCTGCTGCGCCGCTTCCAACTTCTTCTCCAGTGCTTCGAGTTTCTGCTTGTGACGCGTCAAGAGCTCTGATTTGCGCACCATCCCAGAACGCAATCGACCAATATCATCATCGCGTTTCATGATCTCGTCATTCCGGCGTTGCAGATCATCACACACTTGTGCATATCGAGATGCTAGCGATGCACAATTGGCTTTTACAGTCGACGAATCGCCTTTCAGGACAGCAAGTTTCGCCATCAGCGATGTTTCCTTCGCCATTCGATCTTTTAGTTCAGTTCTTGTTTCCTCTAGCTTTATTTTCAAACTCTCGACTGTCTCTTGCAATGTCTGATTTTTAAACGTAAAAGCACGCACAAGTTCTTCAAGGCGAGATGTTCGCACACGCCAAAAGTCTCGGTGAAGCTCTCCAGACAGGTCCTCTTGGTGGCTAGCACTGAACTTTAGCTGAGCTGTCCCCTTCTCAGTCTCCGATTGGCCATTTCGCCTTGCTATGGAAGCAGATAATGCCGATTTAGATCTATTTTTTGGTGATTTGCTGGTGGGAGTGACCACGACAAGATTCCTAGACAATGATACTATTGTATCGTGAATGTCTTTTGTTGTCACCATCTCATGGCTTGGAGAATCGACAAGCCGAGCACACTCTTCCACACACGCTGTAAGATATGCCAATCGCTTGTCACTCTCAAGACGTGCCTCTTTCGCCGCAGCTTGATATTCAACGAACTCGTGATGAAGCTGAGCATTTAAACGCTGGATTTTGTCGCACATCGTTTTGTAATTTGATTTGCTCTCTTCCAAGTGTTTTCGTTGCTCGTCAGCTTGGCGCTGATTGTGCTCTTCAAGCTGCTCAATTTTTTTTCGTTCGTGAACTAATTCTTGCTCTAAACACTGGACATCGGCCAACAGTTGGTCTCTCTCCTGAAGTTTCTTTTCAGTCTCAAATTCTAGGTCAGTCCCAGTCGTTTCGGTACTCTTTGTACAAAGCTCATAATCCTTTTGGTTTTGCTCCTTCTTGCGCTGAGCGCTGTTCTCTTCATCAACGTATGCCTTCAGTTGCAATTTCAGCATTTGATTCTCTTCCATCAACCGTTCCTTTTCTTTATCAATGTTTTCTAAACTCTTGTTGATCGAGTTCATGTAGCTTTCTAAAGTTGAAGCATGCTCTGATTCCTTGTCCTGTGTTTGTTTTGCACACTTTGATTCTAAGCTGCGAACTTGTTTCTCAAGTTGCGTCCGCACTTCATCTGCTTCGGATAACTGTTTTTTCATTTCACAGAGGGACTGGAATAACTTGAGGTTTTCCTTTTCACGTGATGCTAGATCTTTTACTATTTCTTCAAGTTGTTTCTGCTCGTTTGATATTGTCGCCATAGTGTTGGACTTATTTTGTTGTAATGGTTGGTGGTCTTCGGTGTGAGCATCTGCTATTTGCTGCTGACAAAGTGCAAGATCTTGAGAGAGTTCTACGTTCGCACTAGTACTTTGGCTCAGTTCCAAGAGTAACTTCTTCTGTTCTTGTGCGTATCGTTCCTTCTCCTTTTTAGCGTCTCGAAGTTTCTGAGTGAGTGATGCATTTTGGGCCGTTAATGTCGAAATCTTTGTAATACACTCCTCAAGTTCGTGCTGGGTCTTCAGAAGCTGCTATGAGAATAATGCAGGAGTCATTTTGCTGGTGATTAGACAGACAGAAACATACACAAGCATATGCTCGCATACCTTTGCATTGTTCATCAAAGTTGCAGATGCCGATAAAGTGCCGTTCTGAACGCATTTGCTGGCATGATCATGTGCTGTTCGGCAGTCTAACGGTTCCAACTGAAGCGGCGACTCTTCATTTGCAGGTGGTAACGATTCCATCGACAACCCATCATGGTACGAATGATAATTTAATGCTGATTTGTCCGACGTCGCTTTTTGATCTATATGGTTTGTTTTGTCAGCATCGATCGATACTGCTGTATACCCTGACACTTGAAGGAATGTTGAAAACTCCTTATGAGACACATCTTCCATCTTGGCATCGTTTAGGAGCGAGCACACCTGTTCTTCTTTCTCGAGTAATTCTTGCTGAAGCAACAAAATCTTTTTCTCCTGATGCCGAAGCTTTGTCATTAATTTATCGATGGTGAATGGATCCTGAGACGATCCATTAAAATCGATATGTAAACCGGGTGGAGTAAACACCTTTTTCAACACTTGCACGATTTGATCTGGACTACAGTGCTCACTCGTAGACGTTGCTTCGGAAGGAAATAGCCGAAGATTCGACAAGGAGCTATATAAATGGTAAAATGAAACCCATAAAGCTTCATAATGGTTCAGCAGGCAGCAGTAAATATCTTTTGTCACCATCTGGTGCGTATTCATCGGACATAACGATGCGAGAGCAGGCTCTCCAGTCGATAAGGTGCCTTGATGGCGATTGTCCTGGATAGGTTCCGATGATAACCGTTGTTGAACGGGTTCATTATAATGATTGTCATTTCTGTTCTCTATTTCGTGGAATTTTGTCGCACATTTTTGGTGATGATCTGCAATTTGCTCAAGTACTGCAGCAACACGCTGAAGTAACTCACAAGAATCAGTTGACCTGGCAATAGGTCTTTGCTTCTGAAGCTGCTGCTCTAAAAGAACAACCCGGGTCTGTAGGTGTTTAACTCTATCATCAAGCGTTTGGCGATCTTTCTCTAGCAGATGCAAATGTCGACATGCGAAATGAAGTGCTACAAAAGCAGTGTAGTGAATATACGAGAGCAATGATGGTTGTTTTTCGGAATAAAAGAGAGTTCAGCGCTTACCTGATGCCCACCCGGGATTACAAGTTGAAATAAAGGTGCTTTGTTGTAGCTTGGTGTCCATAGAAAGTGACGGTTGTTGAAATAGTGATTCCTTCTGAAGTTCTCTAAATTTTCGAATCATATGCTCTGCATCCTGCTGAAAAGTGCTTTGCTGTGCTTCCAGAAAGGCCACACGCTCTCGTTCTGCGTCAAGCTTTGTTTTCAAAAAGAGATTGTTTTTTTCTAGTTGGAAATACTGCGCCACGTTCACAAGTTCCTTCTCGCGGTAACGATGTAACTCAATTTGTTCATTCTTTGTCAATCGCAATTCGTACATACAGCGTGCGACCATGCTTTTAATGTCGTGCTTTGTATCCTTGTCAATAGTAGCATTGGACGACTTAGATATGTAGTCTCCTTGCTGGCGCTCATCTTTAGATCCCATCTCATCAATCCCGGTAGACAGAAGATGTATTGTTTTGTCTGCCACATTTAATTGTTCGTCTTTGGCGTGCACAACCTGTTCCAGTGTGGCGAGTTTCAGCAGCAGTTCTGGATATGAAAGCTGCCTGGTTGCTGGGCTATCATATGATTTAGATTCAACTGCAATGATGTTTGCTGCACTTGTTCGACTGTTAAGCATGCCTTTCAACATGGCATTTTCTGCACAGAGATCAGTTTCTCGTTGCTTCAACGCATCAATAACTTCCATAAGTGCATCGATTCGACGCTGAAGCATGCTATGTTGATGGGAGAAATCGTGTCGAAGTGACTGTAATTCATGTAGATGCGATTCTTCCCACTGAGCCCATTTCTCAATGAGAGTTGCAACGCGCGTCATAGCTTCCTCACAGTCACAATATCGCGTCATTGCCTTTGCAATATTTTTAGCAATCTTCTTGCTTTTTGATATAGTCGATTGCCCAAATAGTTGCGTTCTTGTTTGCAAGAGAACACATCGGAGTGCTTCTGTGCACTCCAGGGAGTCTACGTCCTGAAAACTTCCTTTTGATATTTGCTGATTAGCCTCCGTGTTTACCTGTGACATACGCTTGACAACTTTACCGGCACAAGCTAGTTGATATTTCATTCCGTGGATGGCAAAGTCTCTGAGGTTTCTCATAGCAGACTGACGCATAAGCGAAAATGAATCGTGAAGATGTTCAATCTGGATCGCTTGAGCCTGAAGGTGATGCTCCAAATTCAGGCAAGTCGCCACATCCGCATTATTCAAAGCTGCAGAATTGTAGTAAAGTGCGAAGGGATTCTTTGCACATACGCTTGACAGCTCCATCGCTTCTACTGCTTCTTGCAATCTCTGGAAAAGCGATGTATCCACACTTTTTTGCACCAACGCGGCATCAATGGAGCCCATGGACGTGTTGATGGACTTTTGGATCTTTTCGCTCTGATTTTCCAACACATTTAATTTGCTCTCAAGAGCAGAAAGATCAGTGGGTAACACGATACTATCTTGTATTACTTGAGAGACTGCGCTTTCCTCATCTACGCAGTTCACTGTGGCCACCATGGCCGGAACTCGCGATTGCTCTATCTCCACCTGGTGCTGTGCAAGTTGTTTCTCCAGCAATTTTATCTGAGCGGACTCTTCCTTCAGTTTCTTTCTCGCTCCGACAACTTCGTCCAGTAATACGTCCACTTGTTCGTCACGTTCGGCTAGTTGTGCAGTCATGACCGCGATCTGGTCCTGTTTTGCTTGTTGCCACCGTTGTTGCTCTGCTTCCTTTTCTCGAAGTGCATAGATCTGGCGCTCTAAGGATGCAATTTGATCTCGATTATGGGTCACCACGTTCGACACTCGCGCACTCTGGTCTTCCTGTTGCACTTGGACAGCATCCAAGAGGCTTCTCAAATCGGCAGTAAATTGAGGATACTGAATAGACAGTTTCGTCACAAGCACACGTTCGTGGGTGCATAAGAAACGGTGAATTACATCACCAACTTTAGTATTAGATGCATGTTGCCGCGATGAAATCGCAGCTGGAGATGCTGTCGAAAAAGTTGGATCGGCATCTGTTGCGTCGTCTTGATCGACACGCATCCCTTCCCAAAACAATCCAAAAATCAAAAACAAGCGCGCGCTTATCCTATTTTAGAGTCAATTACTGTAATTAGGATATTTTCATCCTAATTTCAGTATTAAATTAGGATTTACATTCATTCTTCAATCGTATAATCAGATGTTTCTTTTGAAATCATTTATAAAAGGTTTTTCCCTGGATACATCTCCTGAAATTGGCGTTGGCTGCCTATTGGTAGTCGAGAGCATGGCTCTCAGCCGTTGTGTGACTTCGCTCACTTCGGTAATTCATATGGCTATACTCTGCTGCTATGTGATGCATAAGAGAGAACCACTTGGCTGGTCGTGTTGTTGAGAAAGAGATTGGGAGGGTGGATGCAGATGGACCTACCTATACGAGACAACTGCATCCCGTGTGAAAGCATCGACTACCTTTCGCCACACCTTGGTATGAGCGAGGACATACATCGGGCTTGCTTCTGAATATTGTGAGCGGCGTTAAGATTGACATCTCGCGCCTGTCTGTGGAGATACGGTCTCCGTGAAGATGTGCTGGATCGAGTGTACCTATTCATTAATGGGCGGCATTGGGTTCACTTGGTGATGCTCTCGATCACTATGCCAGCATTCAAGACGAGGCGGTGGTATTTGTGCCTGAAAGAAAAGTGAACTGGGATAATTTCACCTGACGTTGTTCTTGTCGAACACATTGGCATGGATACTACGGCATGAGGTGACAATAATCGAAGACAATACCCACCTGGATACCGACTATTGGTCTGCAGTTAAAGCGCTTGAGATAAAGTGAACGAGTCTCAATAGCAAAATATATTGTCTGCCTGTAGTTGAAGCCACTAACAGTGTAGTCGGGTGGATATTTTTGTACCCATTGTAGTATTCTCAACTGGCGTGCGAGGATGAGCTCAAAGGAGAAAGTGAGTTGATGCTAGATCAGGAACATCACCATCTAGCACTCAAACCCTTCGTTATCTTCTCTGGTAATAAGTTGAAGCATTCTTTTTCTCTTTTGGTTTCTGTCATAATTGAATCGGAGAAGAAACCCACAAATGGGTGGAGTGGAAAGCAAGCCATTCCTGGAGGCAGCCTGCAACGGCGACGATGCCAAGATTGCGAGTCTACTTCAGAAAGGAGTGTCAGTGCACGAAGAAGACAACAGTGGGAATACAGCGCTATACTATGCAGCGATACACGGCCGCACGCGTGTGATTGCACAATTGTTGGACGCTGGTGCTATGATTAACAAGAAGAACGTGATCCGAAGCACACCATTGCATGCAGCAGTAGAGCGCGGGCAGGTTGAGGCGGTTAAACTGCTGCTTGAAAGAGGCGCGTCAGTAAAAGAAGTCAACAAGAAAGGCAAGACACCACTAGATCTTGTGCCGATGTTTAAGGGTGAGGAAATCACCAAATTGCTGCGAGCTCATCGACGAAGGCAGAACGAGAAACAACATCGAGAGAGTCTGTTGACCAGTTCAATAATTAAACAACCAAAGGAAACAAGCACAAGCAAAGAGAAGACTTCTAACGCGACTAATACACCGCATCAAGTAGTCAAGGACGAGGCCAAATCAATCCCTTCAGTTCAAACAAATGATCACATTTCTGATCCAATGGTTGCGTCCATTCTAGGAACAAAATCTAAACCATTGATCGATCAGGCTGATGAAAATGGTAATACCGTCTTACACTTAGCTGCTCGTAGTGGTGATATTGATGCTGTGAAGACTCTTATCGCTCGTGGATTCTCGATCGATAAGAGCAACAAGTGGGGCAACACACCGTTGCAATACGCTGCGAATGATGGACACACTGATGTAGTGGGTCTGCTGCTCAACGCAGGTGCTGCGATCGACGGGAAAGACAAGAACGATCACACGGCTCTGCATTTAGCAGCAATGTGGGGGCACACAGATACGGCGAAACTCCTGGTTTCGCAAGGTGCTTCGGTTCAATTAAAGAATAATGGTGCAAAGACTGCATTGGATTTCGCAGACAAGTACGGATACGCTGAAATCGTTCAATTGCTACGCGACCGAACCCCGAAGAATGGCATCGTCTTCGCTAGACCAGAAAGCAGTTCGTTGCTTCATGCAGCTGGAACAGGTAATGACACCATGGTGACGAATCTTCTCAAACAAGGACTGTCAGTTGATGAAGAGGATGACTTTGGAAACACAGCTCTGCATAGAGCTGCCATCACTGGCCATGATCATATTGTTGGTATGTTACTGAACGCAGGAGCATCTATCGATCGGAAGAACAGAGATGGTTGCACTGCTTTATACGCAGCTGTAGCCTATGGGCACTTAGACACTGTGAAAATTCTTATCACACGAGGGGCGTTTGCTCAAATTGAAAATAACTTGGGAGAAACCCCGTTGCATGCTGTAGCAAGCGAGCGGGATGTTGGAATCGTAGGCCTGCTTTTGAACGCTGGTGTGGAGATTGACAAGAAGAGCAAAACTGGGAACACAGCTCTGCATTTGGCTGCTATAAGAGGACATGTGCATATTGTGAAGATGCTTATTATGCGAGGTGCGTCGGTCCAGGAAGTGAACTACGATGGACGAACCGCTTTACACTACGCGATTGAGTATGGGCATGCTCAAGTTGTACAACTGCTACAAAATGCAGTCATGTTTAACGAATCTATGATGGTCGGCAGAAGGGACGAGTCGACAGATTCGGACTCCATATCTGTGCCATTTGGCATTCAGAAGTCACAAGCACCAAAAGTTGCAGGCACATTTGGTTGCTTTGGAAAGCGAGAATCAGATGCCAGGACCCTATCAAGCAGCATTACAAGCTCCGAAGATGGATGTGGACCGTTGCGTATGATGGATCTATCGAACAGGGTAAGGAAGCCTCTTTTATCTACATCTTTTTACGTAATACTAATGATTTTTTCTGTGGTTGTACCGTTATTTTTTTTGTTATCTATAGGACTCACACGCATTAAAAGTTGGTTCTTCTTCGGTTGGCCAGGTACGAAGTTATTCGCCTGAACACGCACCGCCATCGTACAGCGAAGTTGTAAATCAACCAGAAATCCGCTCTGCGGGTTTGTCGGATGGGTCGGAGCGAGTAAGTTGATTCATATTAGCACGTGTTATCCACATCCGAACAATGCACTCATTAAATAATTTTGTGTTCATTAAGGATTTTCTTGCGATGAACAGTACGCCGCCACCATACAAACCATTTCGTGAATCCAGCATACAAAACGAAAAAAATGGCCTGCATGCGCTGGAGTTTTACATTATTAACGAATTAAACCGAACAATCCCCAATGTTATAGCAGACGTTCGGGGATGGTGTCGATATATGATCGAGTCAGAATCCATGTGCCTCCATCTGTGCGACCGCTTTATGGCGATTTATGAACAGCTTCGTCACGTGGATTGTCAAGAACAAGCCTCCCCACTTAGGAAGTACACACGCCTCATTGCTCGCTACCATGATTTTCTTCAGAGGAATATGAAACAAAGTCTAGTTGTTCGGCTCGTATGCAGTAACAAAGTCACAAACCACGTGTTGCATTTCCACCGCGAACTCGACCGAGTCTTGGTATTGCTGGAATTAGAAAACGTGCGGGCACTGCAGGCATCACCAGAGCAATGGGACCGCGATCGTAATGAGCAACTTGCTGTATTTAAAAATCGTGTCTACCACAATCAACACACCATCGCTAACGAGTTCCGGGATGCGTCGTCCCAGATAGAGGCGTTGACAATTTTACGGTTTGAACGACCAAAGTGCCGTCGAACAGACACAAAATGGCAAATTCAGCTGATCGATAGCCTTGATCAACAGATCGCTAGTATCTCCAACGCCTCGGTCCCGATCATTGAACCATGGTTTATTCCTCCGTACCACGTAGAATGCGAGGAAGAGCAGTTCAGTCGTGGTGCATTTGGTTCAGTACATCACGCGAAGCTCCTAAACTCTAAAGTGGTGGTTAAACGTGTTCTGATCGACGAAGATGCAGCAAGAGACGCATTCATGAAGGAGGTGAAAATCTGGCACCAACTAAGCCATCCTCATGTCATTAAACTGCATGGCGCGTGTCACTTGAGGCGTCCATTTTTTGTCTGTGAATATGCGGCGAATGGCACACTGCCTCAGTTTTTGGCACCACCACAAAACCGACATTTGACATGGCAGAAACTCTACGAATTGGCTCTTGGACTACAGTATTTACACGAGAAAAACATCATCCACGGCGATTTAAAAGGCAACAACCTCCTTGTCTGTTCTGATGGAACAGCAAAACTGACCGATTTCGGGATGAGTTACATCAGTGCAAGCTCGATCTCGGTCAAGCCACAAGCAGGAAATGGTGCCTCGCAATGGAAAGCGCCAGAAATCCTTAAAGGTGAACGGATTTCGTTCGAATCAGATATTTTCGCATTTGCGATGTGTATAGTTGAGGCATTAAGGGGAGATTTCCCGTATGGCACGACCACACTGGACGCTGTAGTCCGCCATCATGTGAAGAACGGCGGACTGCCCGAGCGACCTGATGGCGTGGACGACGAGCAATGGGGATTGATCAGCCGCTTGTGCGCCTACGAACCTGCAGACCGTCCGCAGATCTACGATGTCGTGGACACGTTGGCGATCTTTAAAGAAGACGAATTCAATCGCGATCCAATCACAGACTTTGTGCAAACGAAGGAGTCGTTTTCAGCTTCCAGTAACAATAGTGACGCCAGCTACATGTTGGGTACAGCAGCTGGTCTGAGCATTCAAGACTCAACCAGGTCGTTTTATGCGTCCATGCCGCTTTCAAATTCGGGAAAGCAAAGAGTGATGGCATTATCGGATCAAAATAATCGTGTATCATCTGGAGACCAACCACGTTCATCTGAGCTGGGGTACCCGATGCGCTACGGATAAAAAAAGTGTAATTCTCTTTCTGTTGACTCATGATGATGCGATTTATATAGTCACCATTTTATGTGGGATCACTCAACTTGATGAGATGATCCGCATAGTAAATTAATCATGCGCTAAGGTCATACTGATCTCGTTCTTCTTTGCTTGGTTTGGCATTTGGCAGAGTCAGCTGTAGTGACGTATTTGTCAAGTGATTCCTGCTAGCATTGCCACGAGCATTACACCGCTATCACGTTGCCAGAGGGGGCGACTGATCGCTTGCGCTTGAGAAAAGAGGAGAAAGAAGAGCCATCTGGCCATGATGAGCCATAAGAAAACCAAGACTGACGATCGCAGCCAAAGATCCGTACATTACTGGTCCAACGGCTTTTGAAACTCAATTTTTAAAGTTTATGAAATAACATATTCCACATATTGCATTGAATAGAACAGCTTGTACTGGTAATAATAATGGGCTTTCCCCCCCCCCCAGCGTTTCTCATATTTGGTTTTCACTACTGTATATCTAATAAAAAAGAATCAACTTAAACAGTACTAGATCTGTAACCTTCTTTGGCTACATTTCGTCTGGGGACAGGCTATGGGCAGCTGGGGGAGAAGGCAAATGCTCTTTGGAAATTGATTTGCAGAAACATTTAGAACTGATCGTCTGTATACTCAGGTCCTGACTCAGCACTGATCGGGCAGCTCTCCATTCGCAGGCTTCTCTTTTTTTGTCCACCATATATTCGGAACCAACCAACGTACCGCCACCTTGATGGTCTCTATAATATCAGATGGCGAGTGTCGAGTTTTCTTCCAAGCAAAAATCCGGATCTTTTTTATATAAAACGGCAACAGCAACAGGCAGTTCAAGTAAATTGACCCTTCACTTTCAACTCAGACCTCCATAACGAAGGATGGGCTCGTTAGCCCATTATAGAAACACAAGTTAATTTGATAAACTCTTCCCCTTCCAGGTTACAAATGCCATCAATTGCGCGGCTCTACGCGCGCCATCCTCACCCACTCACAAACAAAAAAGACGCGACCTTCACACACGACTGCCTGATTGATCATTCGCTGCCCCCCCCCCCCCATCATAAAAGCAAAAAGGCCGTCGTGAACAAATGGGAGGTGTTAACACGAAGCCGTTCCTACAGGCTGCTGCCTCGGGCGACAGCGACCGTGTAGCGGAGCTCCTGTGCATGAACGTCTCTGTGCGAGAAGAAGACAACAATGGCAACACAGCGCTCTATTATGCCGCGATGCATGGCCACACACACGTGATGAGGCTATTGATGGATGCCGGAGCACCGATCGACAAGAAGAATGTCATCTGGAGCACAGCGCTGCATGCTGCTGCTGAACGTGGACAGATCGAAGCTGTGCGTCTGCTTCTGGAGCGAGGAGCTGCAGTTCATCCGGTCAACAAGAAAGGAAAACGTCCGATCGATCTTGTATCCTCGTTTGACGATGGCGAGTTGATTCAATTATTGCGCGCACAAGCGCGACGAGAAAAGGAAGACAAACGCGTGGACAAGATTGACAAGAAAAAGACCAACGAATCCGTCGCGACTGTATCGGCGTCCATGGACGAAGGTCCACTCAGTACCATTGAACAAACGCCTACGCCTCCAATTTCTCCTCCAACGAAGAAGAGTAACGGAACGAAGCGAGTAGTGATTGGCTCGGTGGAGCGGAAGAAGCACTCGCTGCCCGCTACTGATAGTAATGATGATAGAGATGGCAACACAACTCTGCATTTCGCAGCTCGAAGTGGGAGAATGGACGCGGTTATGTTGGTCCTTGCCACCGGATCGTCTTTGGATGAACGCAACAAACTTGGGATTACCCCACTGCTGTATGCTGTGCACGATGGCTATATCGATGTGGTTTGTTTGTTGCTTGGAGCTGGAGCAAATGTGGCGATAAAAGACGCTCGTGGCAACACAGCATTACATGTTGCTGCCATGCGAGGCTACGTTGAAATGGTGGAGGTGCTGCTGGCGCGAGGTGCGTCTGTCCGCGACAGGAACAACGACGGCAAGACGCCGCTAGAAATCGCAAATGAAAAGAACCATACATCTGTAGCACAGCGACTGCGAAAAACGACAATGATGAGTCCGATGCGAGCCAATCCAGCCTATTATTGAAGATGAAACAGAAAATAAGCTTTCGCGAGGGAAAGACAACGGCATCACCAACTCTCTATGAAACAGTATGAGTACCCTATTAGGCACAAACGGCGATAGTTTGTATGAGGCGTGGTCACAAGAGAGGAAAGATGCAGCTACTTGTGGGGGCCAAGTCATCTGGTGGAAGGATGACAATGTAGGTTTGATGTGAACTGTGGCGTATTTTGACAAGGATAGGATAGTATAGTCGTTGAAAAGAGTAATATAGAGAGAACCCACTTTGCGTTTATCCTGCCCATGTCCATTTTCATCTCACGGACCATATGAAATACGAAAGTATCCCAGAGAAGACCTTCTATTATGCTGTTTGGATCTGACTTGATTAATCAAGATTAGACAACCGCGAAGTAGGTAGCTCTGACACCTGGACTCGCTGAATACTTATTCATTCTTGAGAAGGATGTTTCTAGCAGCGTTGACATCTCTCTCTACATATCATTTTCACCAATCTGGATAGTCCTGGCTTGTCGTACTTGAGACCGAAGGCAATCCCGGCAGCAACTTTACGATCTGGGAAAGCAGTCGATAGCAATGCTCTCTGTCGTATAAGATCGGACACTCGGTTGCTTGATGAGACTCGACAAAAGTCGATCGTAGATCTTTATCACTCTCAGTGTCAGGGTGATGGAACGGCATCCATTTCTTGTTCCAAACGACCATCAATCGATTCAAGATCATACAACCGCGTTCTGCGCCCGCTACTGCTTGAGATAGCTTTGGCGTAAATCAAATCTTGAAGATCCCACCCTCTGATGGTTTCAGGATGGATACCAAATATCTCTCTAACTTTGACAGAAGATGCATACTTGGTTATGCCTTTCGCCTGAAATCGATGTCGTGAGATTGACAAGTGAGATAAATGACAGTCACCAATAATCTAATGCGTGATAATCGATAAGAACAAAACGATAAATGTCTTGATGGCACAAAAGATCCTGTGCTGTCAGCATTTTGAAAGAATAGAGCGCACTCGGAGCATAAAACATTTACTGTTGCATGGAGAGGCATGACCAATGGCTCAAGGACAGCATTACACTCATGATAATGACATGGATGAGTATGAGAAATGATTAGTTGCTTGGTGTCAATCGCAGAGTTTGAGTCATGATTTAGCAGAAGAATAAATTTCTTTGAGTGAAATAAAATCGTTATATTTCATTGCTAGTTGATACATTCGTAATTTTATGTAGTATGTCTTATAAGATATGGATGGCAGTACTTCATGGAGTATGTGGGTACAATGGCTTCATTCCTCTCATCAAATCTGATTCCCAAAAAAATCAGCCACCACCAGAGATGCTCTGCGCGGTCATGATTTTAGTCATCAAAAGAGAAGGAGAGAAGACACTTAAGCAATCATCAACAACGCACCATCATCGTTCTTGTGTCCCTGTAGATGGATATGGGAGAAGTATCCTCTGCTTATATGGATAACCAACCGACAGATGCCTCCCATGAAGGAGATGAAGATGCACGAGCAGCTGCAGCGAATGAGACCCAAAAAGGTGATATCATACGCGCAGCCGCCACTTTTCGCTTTGCAGAAGAAGAAACAACAAATGCAGCTGAAACAGGCAAGCAGGATGTGAGCGTTGCATTTGCAGTTCAAATAGACGAGGATGATAAACAGATGGATGCTAAGGTCGATTTTCGTTGCCCCTGGATTGCGTTACATGAAGCTGCTAAGAATGGCGATGTTTCAACTTTTGCGCTTCTGCTGAAGAATGGTGCCGCAGTCAATCATCACGACAATAGAGGACGGACATCACTACACTATGCCGCCGAGTCTGGAAAGACTAAAATGGTGCAGTACTTGGTACAGAACGGTGCCAAAGTCAATGATCGCGACCGTTTCGATAAAACATCACTGCACTATGCCACCAAGTCTGGGAACATTGAAATGGTACAGTACTTGGTACAGAACGGTGCCAAAGTCAATGATTATGATTATTTCGGTCAGACACCACTACATTATG
>BCKE01000009.1:69571-157833 GCA_001600495.1 Pilasporangium apinafurcum
TATTTCGGTCAGACACCACTACATTATGCCGTCAAGTCTGGGAACATTGAAATGGTACAGTACTTGGTACAGAACGGTGCCAAAGTCAATGATTACGACCGTGATAAACAAACAGCATTGCATTATGCCGCCAAGTCTGGGAACATTGAAATAGTGCAGTACTTGGTACAGAACGGTGCCACAGTGAATGATTACAATAATAGAGGACGGACAGCAATACATGAAGCCGCATCCAGAGGGAACGTTAAAATGGTGCACTTTCTGGCGCAGAACGGTGCCACAGTCAATCATCACAACGATATAGATCAGAAAGCACTACAACATGCTGTCAACAAAGAGATAGCTGGAACAGAGAAATGCTTGCCGAAGATTGACACAGACGTGGACACAAATCCAAGTTTTAACGACGGACAAAATCTCAAGCATAGATTATCTGATGATCAAAGTGCTGAGACTGTTCACGATCCAGTGTCAAACAAAAAGTCTTCTGTCGAGTGGTATATTAACCCACATGACGTCGAGTTTGATGTAAACGAAGATACTCTAGAAGGTGGCATGTTTGCAAGCATCCATTTTGGTAAGTGGATGGGAGCACCTGTAGCAGTGAAGAAAATGGCTTCAAGCAGTCTCAGCTCGCTATTTCGTCAAGAGGTGAACACGTGGTTCCATCTCAACCATCCACACGTGATGAGATTATATGGCGCCTGGGATGATGGCACTTTATCATTTGTATGTGAACATCCAAGTAACGGGACACTCGACTCGTATTTGAAACAGCATGACCACCGTCGTGTAGCATGGATGAAGCTGTATGAAGTAGCGTTGGGTTTACAATATCTGCACGAGCGTAGCATTGTTCATGGTGATCTCAGATGTGCCAACGTCTTGATTGGAGGGGATGGAGTTGCAAAACTCACGGGTTTTGGTTTCAGTTTTGATAGCAAGCGAATTGATACTTCGCGCAATACACATGTATTTAGTGGACTGAGATGGAGAGCTCTCGAATGCTTAGACGGTAAACCCCCATCGTTTGCTTCGGATATTTATTCGTTGGGAATGACTGTGATCGAGGCTGTGAGTGGAGATGCTCCATGGAGAGAGGAATCTAATGAATATTGCCTTCGCGTGTTGATCCGATACAAAAAATTACCTGATCGACCTATGGGCTTTACTAATAGTCAGTGGGATCTGGTAGAACGCATGTGTTCGTCTGATCCCCAGAAGCGACCAACAATGTCAACAGTGGTGCGTGAGCTACAAAACTTTGCCAAACAAGAAGCAACGGATGGAATAAATGAAGTTCAAAACATGACACCGAATCTTTTTTCAAATGTGAAAACGTTTCGCATACAGAATCTCAACAGTATTCCCATTGGAATCGCGCTTGGGAGGATCAAGTCCTTCATCGAGAAGACCAGTACAACAAACCTTATGAATCAGCATGTATACGCTCGACTTTTGGATATCTACAGTCAAATGCAAGATTTGGACAGGATCCACAATTCATTGCTCGATGCCTATGTTAAAATCCTTGTTCGCTTCTACAACGAAGTCCAGGCAAGCACTTTGAAAACTGTGATGGTCAACTTTGCGGCAAGCCGACAGCGAGCAGACAATACATTCACGCTCCATAGTGAACTGGATCGACTGATGCACCTGCTGGGTATATCCACACTCGATGAGATCCACCAGTGGAGCGACAAGTGGAAGTCAGAAAGACAGGAACAGCTAGAGCGTTTCTCAGCTCAGCTCAAAGAGCTTCAGGCTTTGCTATGCGCCATGAGCGAAAACCAACAAGAGCGAGCTGAGGCTTTGACTTGTTTGCGTTTCGAGATGAGCAAGCACCGTTCCAGTTACGAAGAGATTAACACAACCGTTCTTGATCAAGCGTGTACAGCGATTGTCTCCGAGTCTGATGCGTTCGTCAGAGACTGGTTTATTCCTCCATACGAAGTAAATTTTGACGAGTTTGATGCTTTTAGTGAAGGAGCGTATGGGTCTGTGCATCACGGAACGTGGTTGGGCTCTGATGTCGTTATCAAGAAAGTATTTCCTCAATCAGATGAGGATACATACGCATTGTTCAAGCGAGAGGTAGAGATTTGGTTCGGGCTCTTTCATCCGCATATCGTGCAACTATATGGTGCTTGCCATGTCGGTGACCAGCCTTTCTTTGTGTGTGAATATGCCAGCAACAAACAATTGGATTCATATTTGAAGAAGCATCCGGAACAAACATGGTCCAAGTTATATGAATCAGCACTAGGACTGCAGTACTTGCATTATCGTGGTATCGTGCATGGCGACCTCAAGTGCAACAATATTTTGATTGGGAGCGATGGTCTGGCGAAACTGACAGATTTTGGGTTAAGTTTGGATATTAAGAGCGAAAAGAAGCACAACAGCCATGGTCCAGTTGGCGCATTTCGATGGAAAGCCCCAGAGTGCTTGAAGGGCGAAGACCCAACGGCTGCATCAGACATTTATTCATTCGGAATGTGTGTTGTGGAAGCTGTGAGTGGAAAATTTCCATGGGCAAATGTACCTGCCGATTCTATTGTGAAGTATCACGTAAAGCAAGGGAACCTACCTATGCGACCTTCAGAATTTGAAGATGATCAGTGGCAGTTGGTGACACAGATGTGCAAATTTGAACCAAATGAGCGACTGGCGATCAACGAAGTGGTTCAGCAGCTCAAGAAATTAGCTGGCATTTGACTTATCTTCCCAAAAGAAAATCCTATTGATAGGATCGGGCTTTTATTCTACGGGTACAATTTGATATGCACTCTGAGAACGAGCCAAATTACACAAATAGTAACGGTAAGCAGGCAATGCAACAGCTGTACTAAGCTACACTAGTATCGAATTAAGATGCTGCATGTAGTGACTCCACCCTGTGCTAGGTCTACACACTTTCGGTGGTAAATTCATCGTTAACTTTCAATTTGCGGTGACAAACACTGCAATAGTTATTTTGTGCAGCGATTCCATGGGGTACATCCAATACTAGTATCTCACAAACGTTTTTGGTCCTAATTCTAAGCTTCACAGTCATACAAGACGCGTCTTACGCTTGATATGCACACTTCCAGCATCCACCGTGATGTTGTCACATTTCACCCATTTTCGATTGTTCACAATGATGCCACCATTGATGTCCAAGTAATTTTCCTGTTGTAAATTAATATCCTCATCTTTCGAGCTTGATGAATCACTGCTGATGCTTATATCAGAATCAAATTCAGAGAAGGACGCTTGATGTGGTGGCGAGATCTATAATCAGATGCTAATGTGGTTTTCCTTGTCATATGTATAGTGATCACCTGCACCCAGTCGTTCTTAACGGAGCAGTGTTCGTTTACCTCTCTGCCAGGTTGTGTGAACGAGGACTGCAGTATCGTTCGCTTGACGTTAGCATAAGTGTATCCCCTTGTATCCACGACTTGACAAGACACATATCGTGCACAAGTCATTGAATGATGGATTGTTTGATGTAACCACGTTAAGCAAGGAAGTGATATGCGTATGGGTGCATGCCATAGTCCAATTGATCCTGACAAATTTGAAGAGCCTGTGATGTGCATGATTCTATTGTAAAAAAACATGCATGGTTATTTGCTTGTCAGCAGAGTTCATGTTTGGGAGAAATTCCTTTCCATCCCCACGATGCTCAATAACGATTTGGCGCCAATGGCGGCTGCAGGTACCTGTACGCTGAGTTGACGCTACTTCTACGACAGATCAAAACGAACCCGCTGATCATGGCCATGCATTAATGGTGAAGTTTACGCATCACCTCTTTGGGCGCAAGTAAGCACTACCCTCTTTCTTGAGATTGTTGAAGATTGACACAGAGCATTAGAGTTGTGCTGACATACTACATATCTAGCAGAAACGACGAGTGGCAGAGACGTCTTGTCAACTTGCACTTTTCCTGCTGACTGACCATTGATGGTGAACAATTCCTACTTTCGCAAGCCTTCATTGCGATATTGGATGGGCTTGCTAGATGCTGTGTGCGCAAGCAGTTGCGATCATTGCGTATGCTGGCTTGAGATTGACTGTGCCACGAAAAGCACATCTCCCTGGTCAGATCGGAGACCATCGTCATGGCCAGACAAGGCTCAATATTTTTCGAAGAAAGCATGGAAGGTCGCTGGTTCCATGCCCAAGTGTTTATCGTCACCGCAATATCTTGGATTCTGAAGAGGTGTGTCATTCCAGTAAGGTGTAAAACTGGCTATAGTGGATCTCCGATTCCTCCAGGATCTGTGCATTAGGCGCACGCTAAAGGCATAAACACCTTCGGGTGCCGAATCACCCTCACATACATACAACTATTGCATGTCCCACTCTACAACGAACGCCAACAAAAACTTTGCATGCTTAGCGTTGTATCGTCACAAAACCATAACCGTTTGGAGTAACACGACAAGCAGCATGTTCAAGACATGGTTGGTCGAAAACCATACAACTAGAGCGAAAAAAAGCAACAATTTGACTAGTGCATCGCGGTTCTCTAAGATGTTGGCTACAAGCACCAGAATGAGGGAAAATTGCACACAGAGTTGCATTTACTTCATTGAATTTAATTAATCGAGCCCATGACCCAGAGCGCAATTTGTGATTTATGGTACAGCTGCTGCTGTCGCATAGATTGATAGTATACCAAGGTCAGCAGGGGTCTGGTATACCACTTGGCAGCTAGAACGCGTATTGAAGCTACGAAGACTGTCGTGCAATAAATTAAAATCAGCTTGCTGGGATGTGATGAGGAGACAATCAAGATAGCATCAATCACTACTCGGCTCATTCTTCCGCATATTAATAGTTCTTTGTCGTATCAAATCATGTGAGTACTGCAAGTTCCAGACCTGTTTACGAGAACACCGAATTGCAATATCTCCATCCTAATGATTTTGCGGACGCTTGGCAATGCTTATATGATATGACTTCCGATAGTGGGCTTTGCGGGAAAGTATGGTCAGGTATCGACAATGAAGATTCGTGTGTTAAAGTGATTCGAAAGGAGCTCATTAGAGATACGAAAGAGGACGTTTCATGCATTACTCCTTTCGTTGTGGTTGTATGACACTCATTCCGGATCGTTGGGATGCTTCAGGCACTCTTCCTGGTAGTACTGATGTACAATCGTGCCTACCACTCTCTTGCTCAAGAAGCATGATTTGTGGAGAATGTAAGCGCTAGCAACTCTGCTCATGTACGAGCGCTGCCAACATCAGCATTGTCGACAGCACCATGGTAAGCAATGCGTCCAAGATTTCCCAATCTTTACTTCTCTTCCAGCAATAGCAACCCGGATAGGATTTCACTGAATTACGTGGTTGGATGTGATTCAATCGCCCTAGTCTCTACACGTGTGCCCACACACAGAAATGCAGCATTGCACCTGAACCGACAGGACGATGGACCGGCGATGCTGTAGCAGCATGCAGGCCAAAGAAAGGGAGCCACAGTGCGCTGATAGTCGACTTGGCGGTTACTGCAGGAAAGGAGATGAGTGCTCGGAGATCCTACACCCAAAAAAAAAAAAGTCTACGACGGATGCAGAGAGCGTATGTAATAACGAAAGTAGAAGGAGAATGTCGTGGCTCCAGGCACTGCCGAAACGGATAGCTAGCGCATCATTGAGTAGAATGGGCAAGGCTGATTGACTAAGAGGATGAGGTTGTTCGTGCCAAAAATCGATATTTATCGATTAAAATCTTTTCATTAAATATCTATTTAAAAGGTTGAAGAGACGTTAATTTTTCTTTAATTCGATACATACTTCTTTTTTAATTGGCCGGTTTGAGCAGGGGCGCTGTGGATTATGGAAAAAGTCAAGAGATCCATCGTTGCTCGCGCCGGCTTCATCCGGTTGGCATATGCCATTGCGGCTGTTCAGCGGCGCTCTGTGGGTGGGTGTGGCTTTCTGTTGCGCCGTCCATAATTTCGAAAAGATCACCGTAGACAAGAAGCCAAAAAACCAAAAAACCAAGTGACGTGTGTGATGAACTCTTTCTGCTATGACGGTCTGGGTGCTTTCTGCTCCCACTCTCACGGGCTACGGTTGAGAATGTGTGTGGGATATGGCATTTGTGTAAGAAAAATGAAGAAAAAAAAAAGCTCAGCGGCAGAACAGACACCCCGCTAGTAAGTAAGTGTGCCGATCAACAGCACCGACCATAGTTTGTTGTCCACTGATCCTTCTAGCCAGTAGTGACGAATTTGCTCAGTGAACCACGGGACTCACAGAAAAAAAAAACGCATCTCCTCATCAATATAGACAGCGAACATGACTGCAGCACCAGCCAAATTGCCGCTCCCGAAGGGGTATTTTGGCGACGTCGCCTTCACTTCACAGGAACAAACCAAGCTACGCACCCTCGTCAAAGACAGCGTTATGACTGCGCTTTCGGCCGAACGTGAATTTATAAATGTCAACAATGGCCAAGTGGATTCAAAAGTATGGAAACGTGTGAGCCATAAACAAGCATTCCAGATTTACCGTCGTCGCAACCATAAGGTCATCACAGGCTCGCCAACGGTGCGTACGCCAAGCATGCTTGGATACGGTCGTGTTGACGGATCGTTGGACGATATCCTCTACGGCTGGTATGACAAGTCCCACGAGGAAATGCAGGTCACCATGTCGTATGTAGACGGAAGCACCGCCGATTGTACGGTGCTGTACATGCTGGAGACAGCGACGCCCGACGATCCATTCAATTACATTGGTGTCAAGTGGGTGCTCTCGAAACTCCCCATCGTCCGCGCACGCGATCTTTGCTATGTTGATGTAAGTTTTATTGTGACAAATTTCTTGTCTTTTTACCCTTTTAGTCATTTGCACTTACGCAGCTTTGTGTATAATTTAGGCCATGGGTTGTCGAAGAGATGAAAATGGTCAGCGCTACGGGTATGTCGTAATGCATTCGGTCGACGTGCCCAACTGCCCACCATTCCATCGACGGTTTGCAATCCGTGCACAGGCATTCTTCACGTTTATCTTACGTGAACGTGCTGACGGATCCGTCGATGCCTTTTCGCATGGGTCGTTTGACGCTGCTGGCGAAATGATCGCCAAATTTTCCATCATCGCGACCTCTGAGATCCTCTCGACCATGTTCCAATCCGTGAAATGTGGTGAAGCCAAGAAGCTCACGGTGCTCGCGGCGCGATATGACGCAACACGGCGACTGTCGCAACGCAGTGTCGACTTCGATCCGACTACCTCGTCATCTTCATTGGGATCGACTGTTATGGAGCGCTGCTGCATGTGTCATAAGAAGAACAGTTTCTTCTCCTCGCTCAAGAATTGCCGGATCTGTTACTCCCCAGTATGCGCAAGCTGCCGTACCCGGAAGCGAGCATTCACAGGGCCGAAACACTCCATTCGGAAAGTCACATGTTGCCCAACATGTCTCGTGGCAGCAAAGCAGATGACGGTACGACCCGCAGAAGAAGAATTTTCAATTCTCACGGACCAGTATTTCCTCCAGAAGAGCCATAGCAAAGAGTTGGATAGTGACAGCTCGCCGTCGGGGGATGCGCAACTGAGCGTCGCACTGACAGACTTGAGCATTGGCGACCTGGATCTGGAGTCGGATGCTGAGGACGAAGTCCGCGGCGTGTCGGAGGAGGAGATGGAGGCAACGATTGAGATGATGTTACGAGAGAAGCAGCGCGAGGAGGCGCAGGCGGCGCTCGGATACTCGAGCGTTAGTTATACAGCACCAATATCAGCATCGCCATTATACGCGAAACAAGTCGACGTTGCAGCATTGGAACGTGACGCACTCTTCCAACAGATGCTGGCGTTGCAGACACGATCCAAGCAAGTCGCTGCCATCACCCAGGCGAACGAGCAGATGATGCACCAAATCACGTCATAGGCGTGTGTACACTCCTTCTTCTTTGTTGGCTTCTTGCCCATGATAATTATGAAGATAACCGGCGTATGTGTCCAGATATTATAATGGGCTATGCAGAGGCTACAAGGGGTGAGAGGAGAAACTCGATGTTAAGTATCTTATCAATAGTCGAGGTGGCGTCTACTACTGGACTTGCGCGGTCGCAACCAACCACAATTAAAAATTGTTACTATCATAATACACTAATACCAATAAAACTCGATGATTTGAGGATCATTTGTGCGTGAGAGACACCTTCGTATCTTTAGTACTGCTGATGACATAACGGTTTTTGTGCAGCGTATCATCGTTCCTGTAGAGATCAGATATAAGATTCCATCCAAGCATCTGTCGCTCCGTCTAGGCTCCGCTCACAACAATATCCTTCTATAAAACTTACACGTGCGCTGCTTTCATCCACTACTTCAATGCTCTGTCTCTAGACACAAGAACACCAGTCACCATTTTTGCATCCAATCATAGAGAGCGAAGCAAATCACTGCTACATTCTTTACTGATATTATTCTAGCATTCATCACAGCAGCACATCATGCCAACACGCAATTGTTATGTTTGCCAAAGATGAAGACTAATCATTGGGAAGTCGCTGTCGACCAAGGATTTGCGATTTCTTAGGTCGACGTGAGCACCACGCAAGTGAACATGAATATTATTTCTCCTTCTGCCGAGAGTTGCATTGTATCATGCGCCGTGAGTTACTCCAGCAGAAAGTAGAGGAGCTATCTTTAATCATCTCTGCTGGCTGTAATAAAACAAGAAAAGGCGTGGCCAGCAGATATTTCGCGACTCTTTTTGTCTTCTTGCAGATATGTTGGGCACATACAAGCTTCTTCCACTTGCCATGAACACCACATGTGTGTGGTTGTGCTACCAGCCATTTACCACAGTACATGTTGCAGTGCAGCGTTTCATAATGTTGGGCAACTGGCAACGCACGAAAGTGTGAGCAATCAGCGGTTGCTGCCACGGATCGCGGGAAGTTTGTCAATTGTCACTGTTTTTTGGCCCACTTGAACAAGATGGGCACAGACATTCGGATGGATTTGTAACTCTCGATCGCTTTACATGCCTTTTCCCCTTAGCTAGAGTTTTACTTTGCGCTCTCTTGACTCCAAGCGGAAACAGAATGACAGTATGTAGTCCAGAGAGGATGTGTGACAACTGTGGCGAACACGATCTTTTAAGAGCGAGTGGATACTTTAGAACCCCATATGCTAGGCGGGACAAGATCAGACAATAATGCAGCTAATGCACCAAACTTACCGCGTGCCTTTCCTCACAAACCAAGCTGTTCACCCGCGCCACTGTCTGAATACGATACGATAGTGGAACGTAATGTGGAAAGTCGATATCGTTTATCGCAACGCGAGTGTCAGTGACGAAATTGGCATGACCCTAGCCACAGCTTGTTGATGCCTGTCATGTGCTCAAGGTTTTCCAACAACGCTTTGCACTCGATTTGGCTTCTTTTTTGTCAGCCTTCCATGTACGTGTTCTACTGCGACTTTAGCTGAGCACATGCCTGCGTTACATGACGAATACACTGGCCACCATCCAACTTAAGCTTTCTTCACTTGGAACAACAACCTGAGAAAAAGAGCTCGGGCCGTCTAGCCAAACCATGAAAAATGCTATAGGGAGTGTTAACAAATCGTCAAACGGCGCTGTACTCAACACTCTTCAACAATCATCGCATTACTGAATCTTCCCGGGAAGCAGAACCACTCCCGTGTCCGGTAATTTGACTGATTCTAACTACTTTGATATGTTATGTATTTTTTTACCTTCGACACGCGTGTCACCAACACCAACAAGTGAGCATGACCGAAGGCAAAGTGTGGCCGCTCCCACTGCTACTTTAATGCCTTTATCAGCTGTTGGAATAGTCTGGTACGCCAGAAAGTCATCCATGTGAAGTGGGTGATGTCGCATGCGAACATAAGCTGAACGGGTATGCTGATTTAATTGATCCAACTTCAGGCTAGCAAAAACATGGACGGATCGGTTGTGATTTGATGGAAAAATATCAGTGCCAATATACTAGACACGATTATGTCCCGCAGTCGGGTATAGACAGAGGTCAAATTTCGGGTTGAGTTGCTGCTCAAAGGTGTGGTCATCGTCCCACTCTGTGGATCTAGCTGGAGCGATGGGGCATTGGTGATCCACTTCGGTTCAGCCAAGGGATGTTGCAAAGGAACGCAAGGCGAGAATTCCTCGTCCCATCGTGTTTCGCTTGACTTGACGACTGCGCTACATCGACCATCCTTTGCTGGGTGGCGGTAGTTTTGATTAAGATTCCTCCTCCAGAGAGCTCTCTCTCATCTCACCCAATCTCCCTTTTCGCCGTACGTCTGTTCTCACGAATTTTTTCTTCCTGACTAAATGACGGCTGTACCGCCACGCATTCCATTGCCGAAAGGGTATTTCGGAACAGTCCAGTTGACACTCCAACAGGAAGCACAATATCGAGAGATCGTGCATAAGAGTGTCGCGAATGCACTCCTCGAAGAACGCGAGTTCGTGCGCAACGGACGAGTTGATCTGTCGCAATGGCGTCAAGCTAAACAAAAGCAGGGGTTCCAAATTTTTCGCCGCAAGAAGAATGCACCACCACCATCCGTAGGAAGTCGACACTCAGGGAGTTATAAGCAAGCAAGTATGATGGGCTATGGGCGCGTCGAAGGGACCTTGGACGACATTCTTTACGGCTGGTATGATAAGTCTCATGAGGAAATGCAGGTCACCATGTCTTATGTTGATGGGAGTACTGCCGATTGTACGGTACTCCACATGATCGAGACAGCGACACCTGACGATCCATTCAATTACATTGGTGTCAAGTGGGTGCTCTCGAAACTCCCCATCGTCCGCGCACGCGATCTCTGTTATATTGATGTACGTTCTCTTTAGCCATGCCTCCGTCTTGATATTATACGATGATCGCCTGCTGATGCGTTCCTTCCGTCAATTTGTTATGCTTTCAGGCCATGGGCTGTCGAAGAGATGAAAGAGGCGACCGCTATGGCTATGTCGTAATGCATTCGGTCGACGTGCCCAACTGTCCAATCTTTCATCGTAACTTTGCTGTACGAGCAGAAGCGTATTTCACCTTCATTATGCGCGAGCACCGTGACGGATCTGTTCATGCGTTTTCGCACGGATACTTTGATGCTGCGGGCGAAATGATCCAGCACTTTTCGACCATCGCAACGTCCGAGATTCTCTCGACTATGTTTCAGTCCGTGAAATGCGGTGAAGCCAAGAAACTCACGGTCTTGGCGGGACAAAAAGAAGCTGAGTATCGCTTAGCCAAGCAGCAGCAGGAATTTGATGGAAGCGCTCCCACGGTAACGATGCCATCAACGGATGCATGCTGCATCTGTCGGAAGCGTGGTGGTATGTTCTCGGCGCTCAAGATCTGTCGGATTTGCAGCTGCGCAGTGTGCTCATCCTGTCGGGTCAAGAAGAAGGCTTTCACTGGTCCCAATAATACCATTTCCAAGGTCAATTGTTGCCCTACATGTCTCGTCGCGGCACGCAACATGGAAGTGCGTCCTAGCGAGGAAGAATTTTCCATTCTCACGGATCAATATTTGCTACAACATAAAAAAGAGGTCGAGAGCGAACGTTCACATTCGCGATTGGGCAATAGTGTCGGGATGACAGAGCTATCTGTCGACGACTACAACGGTAGCGAATACACGGCAAGCGAATACACCGCCAGTGAATACGAGGACGGTGGCGTGTCGGAAGAGGTGGTGGAGGCCACGATCGATCTCATGCTTCAACGAAAGCAAATAGAGGAGCAACAGGCGCGCCCAAGTTTCGAAATGCGAGCACCAATGGGATACCAAGCGGTTGGGCCAACAGGATGTGAGCTAATCAGTGCACATCCCGCTGCTATGCAGATGGGACCATACTCACAGTCGTACACACTACCACCGCGGGCACATACTGTGGATATCGCCACACTCGAAAAGGAAAGACTCTTCCAGCAAATGCTGGCGTTGCAAAGTCAATCCAAGCAAGTGGCGGCGATGACGCGAGCCAACCAGCAGCACCTGGGTAACAAGAAAATCTCCTACTAAGACATTTTTTTATGTTTTTGTGTTTCGTTTCTGCTTTTCACGTTTGCTAACAGAAAACAATAAAGTCATATAATTAGCATTTGGTTTGTATAGGATGCACCGCTTCTTCACCCATGATGTCATCGGTTATGATGCTTAGTCTCGCAGCATCAGATGTACACATTGCAGGAAGCAAGAAATTCTCATTAGCCATCGCCATACACTTTAGTCATCGTGCCCAGTGATGGAGTGATGGTCACTTCAACGAGGGAGATTACCCTTTATTAATTGATAACATCCGCTATATTATTTATTAACAAGCAATCCGCGAGCCAACGGTGCCAGTTTTCAGTTGTTTTCCTAAACTCAAAAAATCCGCAACTGCCTTTTAGCACATAATATTTTGGCATAGGATAGTTTTTTATTTGTAATGATGAACAAAGCAAACAGCGTTCAAATCGAACTAGTGGTTGTCGAGTAATTAGCAGTCAAAGATGAGTATTCGCTTCCATTTTGGCATTGTTTTAGCTTGATGGTCATCGTTTTTATTTCTTTTGATTCATAATTCGTTTCATATATGTCATTTACCCTAACCATATTGAATAAAATGAGCTCTAATATTGTCAAGAGTGTTTGTCGTCCAAGTAATTTGGCGGCAATCTTCGAGTTATTGGTGCAATACTGTTGGTGTCTTAAGCCACTCTTCAGCACTTGAGTTCCATACTATGTGCTACAGAGTATATCATTGGACAAAAATGGTATTGTGGTATTTTTTATGTTCTGAACGACCTTGAGAATCGCAAAATCGATGACCATCTGACAGAAAATGCAAATTTTGTCGTACCAGTTCTCCTCTCTGGATGCTACGACTTGGATAATAATCACGGGAAACAAGTTTTCTTGGACGGATCTGTTTCGAACTGCCACACATTTTCGTAGAGCACGAATAGCGGATTTTTTGGATTTTGGCCAACCTAAGAATTAGGCTGTTTTTGGCTCCCTTGACTTGCGGATTGCTTGTTAAAGTATATTATCATAATCGTACTTAGCATCAAAGATACAATACACCAGCAAATTGATTTTGGAAAGAAGAAAATGACTGATGTTCGAGTGCCCAATTCGAACAGAACCGTAAATAATAAACAACCGCACCTAACAGAAGTTCGCATCTCTACACATAGTAAGAAACCGTACTTTATCATACCCTTTCGGGTTTATCTTGTTTTCATACCCATAGGGTATGATATGTAATGGAGACCCATTACAGCAATGGTCAAAATGCGTGCAGCACAGCATCAAAGTTGAAGAGGAATGCTTTGATGCTGCTGACGATATTCCATTTGATGAGCAGGAAAATTAGATAGCTTTTTTTGTAGGTCGATAATTTGGCGAAAATTGGGTCTTTTTTCATTCGGAAACTTCTCCTTGCACGCCAGGATAATATCCTTTCTAATGGATCCAGCAAATTAATTTGTTTTTGGTGCCATCAAGAATTTTTTGAAAAAAATTATAGCCATAATTAACTGAGACAGACTAATTACTAACCAGCTGAGGTAGAAGTAATATCTTAGTACGATCCTTTCAGAAATGAATTCAGAAAATGAATTGGATTGAAATCTGTTAGTCGCAGATTTGACATCAAGAAAAGGAAGATGCCGAAAGTGTGGTTCCAGCTCGTTGATGCTGACGGCAACGACCTGTCGTCAGCAGCAACTATCAAGCATTCGAATGATCAAGATATTGACGATTTCCGAAAGGATGTGAAGAAAGATTATGCCGACAGTTACCTCGCAGGAATCGCGCCATCCGATCTCATTGTCTACGCCAACCGAGCGGCACTTGACGTTGTGAATCGGCAGCCACTCGAAGAAGATTCACTGATTGGAACGCGTGGTGGATCAAAGAAGGATGCGCTCATAGTGGTTGTGCCGATGCAAGCGCAGCAGAACATGAAAAGGGACGCGAAAAGGCAGAAAGTGGAAGAAGCACCAGATATCTGGATGAAGGCGCTAGCAGACGAGCGAGTGGATGTCCTACCCTTGGATCGTGAAGCTTTGCAACTCCATCTAGAACGCGAACTTCGTGAAAAAATCCCCATTGCCGAGAAGGATGCCATGTGGGTTTCTGGCTTGGACACGAAAGGACTTTGTACTACGACGTTTAAGAAGCTCTTTGTGGAGCAGAACCATGTTACGTCGCCGCCTACAGCGCGAATCGTGTGGAGTACTCTATATCCAAGGATGTCTGGCTTGGAGAATGCAGCCAAAGATACTTATCATTCTTTTTGGGATGATCTCATTGCGAACGTGTTGCGAGAGGTATCAAGTGGAAAGTTTCGCCGCAACTCGAATGCGTCTACTTCCACTGGTCTCTGCCGACCGGATTTGTGCTTTTATTACGCCAAGAAAAATGTGTGCGTGTTTCGCGGGAAAGAGAAAGCGAATGGCGACATGAAAGTTCCCCTCCACGAATTGTGCGCGAAATTGATCTGGAGATATGACAATGCACCATACGTATTTGGGTACGCTGCTGTCGGATTTGAAGTGTGTTTGGTCACGATTCGAAAGGATAGCAGCACCGCCAAGCCGCGTGGTACGAAAGCAGAGGTGATTGGGCAGTTCGATTTGAGTGAGCTCGATGGCCGGCTTTCGTTTTTGCTGGCGTTGTTGAACCTGTCGACTCTCTTCCGATCGGTGGTAGATCTTATTCAACAACCATTCAGTGTTCCCGAGTATGGTGTTATTGTCAGAGCCAATGGTGTGAAGATTTCGTTTGCAGAGGACAGTGTGAAGAAAGAATATCCGCCAGACATGTCCAGTGACGGCATCATTTGCAATTTGAGGGCGCTGCACGGTCAAATGAAGGCTCATTCGGTACCCAACGTTGTGGTCTTGAAGTCGTCAAATCTGAAGAAGAAACACGTTGTGCTGGCGCCTGTTGGCCTCATAGCACCCCCCACGGACGTCAAGCAGCTTGTGACGGCGTTACGTGATATTCTCACGGCCCTGGTCGCGTTGCACAAACTCGGGCTGATGCATCGCGATTTGCGATGGGACAATGTGTTGAAGTACCAACATGATCACGACGAGTGGTTTCTCATTGACTTTGATAATGGTGCTTCGGCTCCAACGAAACAAGCAGCACTGCACTTGGACCCGAAGTCACATGCTCCGGAGATTGCATCATCACATTCAGTCGAGGTGGATATTTGGAGTGTGGGCTATCTTTTACGAACAGCAAATGTGCCAAATCTTCCACCCCAGCTCGAGGCAATTCAGGAGCAGTGTTTGCAGCAAAACCCAACGAAAAGACCATCCGCGGCATCCCTTCTCAAGGCATTGCAGAAGATAGTAGGGACACTTACATGAGCACCACTGCCTTTCGACGCTGATCAATCACTTTTTGATTGCGCATGACATCCCAGTTGCCGCGATGGCGTTCGAGTACACGTGGCAAAAGTTTTATGGTTTATTGCTCGACATCTCCGTTTACTATTGCGGAATGATGCTCCTTAGTGGTGAAGAAAAGAGTGCCTTGCAACGAGTTGACCCAGAAAATGTGCTACTGGAATCCAATGTTTTGTGGAGATCTAGTGCCTTGCTCCAACTGCTCCTGAATACGAGAACATCTCCATCAGCTGCTGCTATGCAACAGTTCGTTGGTTGTATTTCCATGTCTATTTTTCCGTTCCTCGCTTGCACACACTCTTCGATTCATATGGGGTCTTGTCACCTTCCTTCTTGTGTTGGTATCAGAAGTCTTCTCCACTCGCATATAGCCATACAAATCAGTTGCCTATATCTTGATACCTTAAGTGTATCATGAAGAAGCGGGAGCTTTCTCGTTTTATCTGAATGTAAGTATGTATGTGTATTACGCCACCGCATCAACCTTTCTACTGAGAGGCTAGTATGAAGTCTAGTTTCCTACATAGAGTATTGTTCACATCGTTGAGATGTTTGGTCCCCACTGTAAATATATATAGGCTAGATATCCAACTTGAATGTGACTTGAGTAAAGTTCCATGCACTTACCTTCACTCGAAGCTGAAAAAGATCCACGGCTTCGGCTTGTCTCCCAGCTTTTGCATGATGGAAGTATAGTTGACTTTTGTTACCGTTTGAAAATCTTTATAGTCCAGCACTGAGTACTCATGCTGGAAGGTCACACCATCCCTTCCAAATTTATAGAGGCAGTAGAGCTTGGCTACAGAATCGTCGCACTATTGGAGCGCATGGGAGTTGGGCAGGCAGACACCACCACTTCGATGGTGGTCGCCGGTTGTGCTCACGATGTACGCCTGGCTGGCAACAAATTTCTACGAGAAATCTTTATCGCTGTTATAGCGGCTGGTAAAACTCTTTCTCGTATACCAGGGAGAGAAAGTCTAATGTGATCGGCATCGACGTGCGTGAGGATAATATCGAAGGTGTCGACATATGGAACCATAAACTTGTTCCAGCAACAGTCGGCGAAGATATGCTGATCAAACCCACTATCAATCAACACTGCATGGCACTTGCCCAACATTAGAACGTACGTATCGTCACAATGAGCAGGAAATACATAGAGACCAGGAGCTGCATCTTGCTTGGGTACTTTCCAAATGATGGCCGGCTATACGTTAGGATTGTATTTGCGATCAAAAGCCTACCACTCTTTATGTTGGAACAGCGGCAATTCGTGAATATCAGTCGAGACCCATCCGAGCAAATTGTCGATGATGCCTTGTCGTATCTGACAGAGCTTCTTGTTTTTAATAAGCTCTAATATGCCACCAGCGGGGATTTCACCACTGTCCACGTCGCTGCACGGAAAGAAGCCGATGTTGGTGGCGCTATTATTGTACAGTATAGTGAAGATGGATGGTGCGCTGACTGAAGATGATGCCGCACCAGAGACACTGTATATAAGTTTATGCGAAAGCACAAGTTGAGTATGAATGTGCAAACACTGGCTGATGGTAAATCCACGGATGCTAATGCGTGCTGCGTCCACTGACGAAGTTCTTTCGTGCTAACGGTATACTCGTCGGTCTCGTTGGTGACGAGAGATCGGCGACATACCAGTTCGCCATTGAAATCTTCGTGGTCCGAAAACCTTACTGTACGCTGAGAATAGCCAGTGCTGAAGAGAGCATCAAGATCTCCTCAAACTGCGATTTGGTCGGGTTGTCGACAAGCAGCAATTCAAAAGATTTTCAACCGAGTGTCACGTGGTTGTATACAATCAGCATGCCTTCCTCGGTTGTGATTTCCAGCAAGCGACGTTCATGCTCGGTCTACTGTATCATGCAGCATGCGTTCATCTGCGCATCAGCCGATAAAAAGCTTTTGCCAGTGGCGCGCTCCAAGATGGTCGCGTCGTGCAAGAAATGTGCACGCATGATAGGAGAATTAAGGTGATCGCCAGTGATGAGCAGCGCAGCTCGCTTCGACAACGGCAAAAAAATGCTGAAAGGCCTTAAAAAGGAATCCAACCACGTGTATAGTAGCTCGGGGGGAGTAGGTAATTGGGTTATACATATCGATCGAGTTAATTAGTTCGACATATTCCTTGTAACACAGTTTTGGATCCAAGTTGTTGTTCTCTTCGCTGAAGATGAGCTGAATGCAGATGTGTTCACTTTCTATCCAGCGCGATGTGAGAAGGTATCATTCGTCAAATCGAAACCAATTTTATCCAATACCAACTCTAAAAGCTTGAGCAAGAAGCATTTAAGGTTCGGGCGCATGTCGGCTTTGCCAATCACATCACATTGTTTGACGGCAGCAGCACATGGCTTTGATTTGATGCCGTGGTGCTGAATCCAGACGTTGAAGACATGATCGCGAGCAGTTCGTTTTATGTTAAAAGTGTAGCAGTTATATGTCTCTAAATTCATTATTTCTAAAGATCCCACAACAATACCGGTATTTACCGGTATGTGATAAAATAAGGATCACCGCTTGAGCTTTACCTAATGAATACAGTATTACTCCTAGTTACCTAATTTTTTGTAAGAAATGGGTAAAATTGGGAGGTTAAATCTTGCAATTACAGCAACTAGAAAGTCATTTTACTAAAGTTATCATCATTTACCAACGTTAGATATACACCCTCTTTACTAACTCACACTAGATACACGTACGAGGAAGCGTATGAAGAGGAAAGAGAGGAATTGAAAGAGATTTGCTCTTTTGGAGGAAACTTAGGAACTCAATTATCACATTTAAGAAAGCTATGTAGAAAGTAAAACAATGAGTGACTGATGTTCGAGTGTCCAATTCGAACAGAACCGTAAGCAATCAACTATCGCACGTAGCACAAGTTCGCATCCTACACACAGTAAGAAACCGTACTTTATCAAACCCGTTCGGGTTTATCCCGTTTTTAGACCTGCTGGGTATGAGATATAATGGAGACCCATTACATTTATTGCCCAACAAAGAAATTGGCAATATGAGTTTTGATACACAAAGCGTGAACGGGCCCTTGCAGTGTTCTCTCTGATGTAATGCACTCGTTCTTTTAATACTTCCCAATTGTATTCATCCATTTCATTACGTTTGTGTCCGACAAAGTTTGTGAAAAGTGTACATTGCACTCTGTGCCATGTGTTTTATTCTGTTTAATAGTTGCGCTTCATTGGAAAAAAGCACTCATATCTGACAATACTCTAATAGTGACCTCTTAATTCTGACAGAGTACGTAGAATGAGCAATGCTGCCCCAAGAGCTAACTACGTCTGGGTAGATGGCGAGTTTGCGCGTGTACTGCCGCCATGCTGTATTAATGATGGCGTCAATGACACATCCGATACCAGTAAAAGATCGCATCCGTCTTCACTAGTGCTTAATTTTCGCGTTCTCCACACGCGAGCAGATGCTGCGCTGCAATGCCTTGAATGGAGCTGTCCGTCGATCTCTTCTCATCATGCACAGCATTCCCACAGTCAATGGATTGGTATGAGCGCACTGGTACACTTGGAACCAACGTCACTTTCCAAATCATTTAAGCAAGAAAACCCGCGGTTGGCATTGTGGTACAACTCCACGATTACAGGACGATTTGCAACTGCTAACCATCAAATCAATAAGGGCGAGTGTGCACTGCAGGCGACGGCGTTTGCGGTGGTGGTGGCTGAGAAAATGGTACGCTCACGCTGCCATTGGTGCTTTTGCATATTAACCAAGAAGGCATTCCAGTGTGCAGATTGTCAATTCGCACGCTATTGTTCAAAGGATTGCCTGGAAGCGGACACGTTGCTGCATGACATGCAATGCCTAGCGCTGCAGAAGCTATTGGAAGAGGACGCAATCACCAGCAATAGTACCACTCCAATAGACAAAGAAATGGTTCGGCTGGTACTTGTAGTGCTGAGTATGGAGAAATTGCTGCAGACGACGCAACCACTCAATCAACTCGTGACGCATAATCAGATGAACCAGTCAACTTTAGACGCAGCAGTGAAGTTTGTAGTGAGGTTTTCCATATCCGCAACAAATGAGCATCATATCCGCGACATCTTCCGGCGTGTGCAGTGCAATGCACATCCACTTTGTATCAATGGACAGGTCACCTGTGGCATTGGTATCTTTCCTGAAGCAGCGATGACGCTCAACCACTCGTGTTCGCCAAACGTCGTACCGAGTTTCGATCCACGAACACGCACCTTGCGATTTCATGCCATCCAGACGATTCTAGCAGGCCAGTGTATCGAATATTCCTACATCGATCTTTTCCAGTCAAGAGCACGACGTCAACAGTTGCTGCGCGATAGCTTTGGTTTTGATTGTCGTTGTTCACGGTGCATTGATGAAATAATAGACTCAACGATCGATAAGCAAGAAGAAGAAAATGGAGCACAAGAAGAGCGAGTGCTGGAGCAACTAATGCAAGTTCAGCTGAAAAATAACCGTGCAGCGTCCATACATCAGTTCCGTCAACTCTACAACAATGTGTGCTGTCGCAGTAAAGAGTTGGCGTTTGCATTAAGAATGGTTGAAATGAATGACGCTGTGCAAACCCGCGAGTGGAAACAAGTAACTGAACATGCAGAAGCACTCATCGCTATGTGGAAGTCGAATGGCTTGCCGGAGATATATCCAACGATGGAGACATTGTACATGCAGCTTTATCTTGCAGCCAAGAACGCTGGTCTAGTCGAGAAAGCTGCCGCTGCCGATCGAAAAGCTGAGCAGATCCGAAGAATCTGTGGATACAGGACCAAAGCGTAGACATCATTTTTGTGAGTTATTTGTTTTAAGTTTTGTAATTTTGTTCCTAAGGATTATCCTAAGAAAGCAAGGAGAAAAAGAATATACAATACGACTACCTATGCTAGTGTTCTGTTTGTTGCTCCACTTCACAGTTTACAAATGAAAGAAAAGCCAAACCCATCCCATTTACACTCATACACGTTCCCGTTTTTGGCATCGACATCTACGACATTTTGCTCGTTTCTTGTATTGGCTCCAGAGCTACCCACGTCTTCCTTCGTCTCCATCTCGTGGTTCGAATTGTTTTGTGTCAGCGTCTGCATTTGCTTTCCTGCATGCGGTATGTCACTAGTGAGTCCACCTTTTCGCATTCAGATTTCGCTCATGTTTTCTGCTGCTTCATGCTTGGACTTCCGCGGCCAAGTTCCCCTTCGTATCTACAGGTGACGGGCTCAAAACATCCGCTTGTGTCGGCGACTCCGAATCAGTTGCACTTCCTTTGCCTTTTCTACCAGATACAGCAGAAGAAGTAGAAGAGAGCACAACGCTCTCTGTTATAGTTGCGGCTTCATCACCCTCCGACGTTGTTGACTCGGAACTGAGCGACGAAAACCCCGACATGCCGAAATCTGTCGCTTGTTCTGGTCGCAACAGACTGATATCAAACTGTGAGTCCGTCTTTGATAAAAACGTGTCCAACATTCGGTCGTCTGTGTTGACAGTGGGAGCACTGACGCTCTCGCGTGGATTTGACTGGGGTGAAACGGGTGAATCCCCATCTATCGCTTCGCCCTCGGGCTCGTCGTTATCATTTCCATCCATGAAATTGAACGCAAAGTCGTTAAATAGCTCGTCCGATGTACTCTTGACTGACGCCGGGGTATCGATTGGCACTTCGACTGTGTTCATAAACGTCTCAAAAATGTCTGACGTCTTGTATTCCTTCGCGTGGGTCTTCATCAACTCCTCTTGTCCCTCAAATGTCTGTTCACGAGCATCCACTTTCTTCCAGTCAATCTCTTTAAACCACGGGTGGTTCTTGACGTGTTCGAAACCATTCGGTCCACATCCAAGTCGTTCTTCTTCATTTTTTGTGAGCAACTTCGACACGAAATCTTTGGCATCATCCGTAAAACGTGGGGAGAATTTCAGATCAACATTCGTGATACGTTCCTTGATGAGCTTGTTGGTCTTGGCGTTAAACGGTGTGCGACCATCGATCATCTCATACACCATCACACCCAACGCCCACCAGTCGACCGCACGCGTATACGACTTGCCGGAAAACACTTCCGGTGCCATCATCTGATACGTTCCGACAAATGTCGATGTTCGACCATCGTCCGGCATATTTTCCTTCGACATTCCGAAATCTGTGAGTGCCACATGACCATCGGAATCCACCAATACATTCTCGAGCTTCAAGTCCCGATAAATAATGTCGTTCTGGTGCAAATGGCGGATCGCCAGTGCAACTTCTGCGGCGTACAATCGTGTACGGTCTTCACTGAATCGCCGAGCGAGTCGCATCTGGTCTAAGAGATTCCCACCGGGGTAATACTTGGACAACAAGTAGAGCTTAGCGTCGTTCTGAAACGCATAGCAAAGTGTGGCGACATATGGATGCTTGATTCGGTCCAAAATCCGTCGCTCAGCGTTAGTCGCTTCGACTAAACCGCGCTGGATGACTAATTTCTTACGAATCGCCTTCATGGCGTAAAACTGGCCCTCATCAGAGCCATATTTTTTTCGCACAAGCTTCACGCGACCACAAGCTCCACGACCCACCAGTTTAATGATCTCAAAGTCGCTTAACGAAACTTTCTCGCCGTCTGCAGGTTGAATAAACACACTGCATCGCTCGTCCTCGCTATCGCCTGCACGTGGACTCTTGTGGTTCGTGGCGCTGCGGTTCTTACGCCGCGGATCGATCAAACACGGCAGACATTGGCATAAAGAACAGACACGCCAACTGCCAAAATTTGGCACGATCTTGTCTTCACAACACCGTGAACAGTACTTGACTTCACACCATGAACACTGAATGCGGCGGTTCAACACCCCCAATTTCCGGTGGCAAATGCCACAGGCATTGATCTTGGCGTCATTCACCGTAATCCCCGCTGCTTCACCACACCGTGCTGCAAATGATCCAAACACAGAGCTCATGACCATCTCAAGCGCATAAGCACCACTGCTACCCTGTGCATTTGGTGGCATCGCCCCCGCAGAGATGCAGATACATCCATGGCGTGCTTCTCCCTTGGGGATCTTGCAGCCAACTTCAATTTCACTCGACAAAATCCACGCAACAGATCGTCGCGCTAATAACCGCCGAGCGAAGTATGTGTCACTATCAGAGACATAATGACTCGGTTCAACAAGTGCCATGGCTTTGACCCGGTCCTGCATGACGCCTTGCCCATTGTCGTGATTGAGCAAGTGTTTTACAAATTGGCAGCCACGAGAGAACGCGATGATGAAAATATCACTCGTCAATGGTGCAATTAATTGGTCCCATGCCTGCTCTACATGATTCCGAGGGTGACAGACCTGCGCTGCGGGATTTAAGATCACAACGCCATAATTTTCCGACAGCGCTTTCTTGAGATACGTAATCATCGAGCCACTATTGTCAGACGATTGTGACGTCTGATTCATACAAATACTGCGACTCCAGATCCCAGCCTCTCGATATGGGACGATCACCAACAAGCGCTTCTTGGTCTCGTACCTGCGGGAGACGTACACTGTACCTTTTGCGCATTCACTGCAGGACAAAAAGCCGTTGTCGCTGCCAACACTCGTGCCATAGCTCGTGCCCAAAGTACTGCTACTGGCATTTGGTTTGATGCCATAGAGATACGAGCGCTTCGTGTTGAGACTCGCGGGGGGCGTATTGTCCCATGGGAGCTCTTCTCCCCCGAGCGGACGTGCTTCGTCCGAGTATGCCGAGTTTGGGGAAGAACCGTTTTCATTGCTATTGGCAGTGCTTGCCGATCCACCATGTGCCGAGTCGCCGTCCGCGTCGTCGTCCATATGCGGCGGCGTGTGGTCCGTGCATTCTTCCCCAGTAGCCACAAGGATTTCTTGGAATCCTAACTCCTCGCGGATCTGTCGCTGGATGTTGTGGATCATGCGGTCGACAAACGCAGACGCCTCCTCCACGGAGGACTCGCGTGAGAGGAAGGACGCAGACCGCATGGACCCACGACGGGAGAGTGACCCCACAAGTTGTGGACTATGCATGTTGGGCAGCATCCTGAATCGGCCGCCCTTGGCCTTTGACGAATCTATGGCCGACGTCGCACTAGTGTGCGACGAATGTGATCGGGTACTGATTGGTTCCGTAATGTTGGTCGGCCTGGGGGGGGAGGAGATTGGTAATCCCTTCCTCAAAGCTCTCCAAACTGTACCAAGTATGAATGACACTAGCTCCGTCGATAGGAGCTGACACTGTCTGGCGTCTATCGTTCGATTTACACAAAAAACAGAGATGAGATGATGAGAAGGAGGAGGAGACAGCGAGTTGAGTGAGAGAGTGAGAGCTTCCTTACTCAAGCGCAGGCAAAGGCAGCTACCCTAGCTGCTTTCCAGGCTTTCTTCTGAACGAATGTGAGAGACTCGTTCACAGTCGCTCCTGTTCCATATCTGTTCGTACCTGTAGGTTAGGCCTTTGCCCCTCCTCCTCTGAATACGAATTCTGATTGGTTAAAAAACTGAGAAGAGGAAGATGGACTTGGCTTTTCTTTTCACAATGTTCCTGATGATTGGTTAAAAATATGAAGACAGTAGGACACATGCACAGTTTGTGATGGAAAGCCTAACCCTTCAAGAATACTGTTAAAATAAATAAAACCTCAACCTTATGTAAGAACAAGCACCCACTTTCGACGACGTGATGACGTCGCGTTACGAAACTTAATTAAGAGAGTATGCTTGTTGCACAATTGTGAGTGCTACTCTTTTGCTGCAGACGCCACGATGGTCCAAATCCTGGAATCGAAACAACCTGTACCCATGTGTAAAGTAAAAGCTACCGCTTAATATGTTGAAGCAAAAAATGAATGGAAGGAAGAGATTTCACATCCAAGGTTGGTCATCACTTTTCTTCTTTTTCTGCTGCAAGTTGCGCAACTGCTGTAATGAAAAGCTATGTGCTAAAGGGCAGCTGCAAAAGAATTTGTTAATATCAAAGCTACATCAGTACGAGGGTGTATACTTAGGCGAGAGTTGTTCTTCATTTTTTGTTGTGTAATCTTTGGCAACATAGATTGCAATCAGATTACCCACCCTTCCATCATCATATTTCCTTTTATGCTCCATTTTTTGTTGCACGACTTGAAGATCTACATGACCAGCTCTTTGGTCCAAATCCAACAAGATTAGAAGCATTTGAATATATCTCGCCTCGAACCTTCTGAGATCGAACGCCTGACGTATCAGAATTCCACTTAACGGTCAAATGCCTTGTTTCATGTATTGCTTGTGATAAGCATGGAAAATCCATTCACGTCGAATAGTATTTCCATATACGCGCTCGGTTTGTCGCTCTTTTTTATTTCTGTACAAGGGCCGACGCAATAATGATTTCATCTGAGATGAAACTGGTTTCATCATTGGCTGCTTTAGCTGGTGACGCAGTGAGGATGATAGTCGGATACCTGTGTAGGTAGAGAAATATACTGTTCACCAGTTAAATAACCTACTCGCCCGCCCACTCCTCCCGTCTCCATATCGGTTCCATTGGGTTCAGTGTGCGTCTTTATGCTACGGATATGCGGCTGGTTTGTTATGGGAAGTGTGAAAAAGGCTTAATCACTTCAAAACGAATGTCTTTGGGAGCATCGTCTGGACTGATCTGCATGGATCTGTTTTCTTCGCTCTTTGGAACCTTCCTGGATGTATATGTAACCTCAAAAGATTATATGTGATACCAAAGCACCCCAGGGAGGATCTCCTATTTCTTGTTTGGATCCGACTTGACCAGCAAAACCTAAGACTAGACAACCATGGAGTAGGCATCTCTGATATCTGGACTCGATAAGTTCAGGGAAGTAAGTACTCATTCTTGAGAAAGATGTATCTAGAAGCGTTGACATCTTTGTCAAGGACGAACTTGCAGTGAGAACAGTCAAAGACTTTCTAGTGGTTCATTGTGTGGTTGATTCTCCTACAGTGAGAACAAATCTTTGTTGTATAGTTTTCCTTATAGTCATATGTGTGGCCTTTGCCTTCCTTTCGCACCGATGCTACCATGCCACACTTTCCAGACAATCACTTTAATTTTCCACGCACTCGATCCTTTCAGCCATGCACTGTCATCGCTTCGCATCCGTTCTTGAAAAGAAGAATGGTGCTGAGACGAGGTCATTGTGGAGAATTGGAAACACATTTCAGCTTCTATCGATAGAGGTCTGTTCCCTTAAAAAAACACACATCAAAGTATTGGAGAAATGGGAGGTAGAGGTTAACTTCTATTACCCATTGATCCTATCAGTGGGACTTTGCCTTGGGTAATAAAGGATAAGAGAAACACGAATACCTCCAATGTACTTATTCAGCTAACACTGATCTGCACGCTATTATTTTTGCTCACAAGTTGGGCTCAATCACTTACAGCACATGACACCATCTATGAGTCTTTTTTACTTGGCTATTTACCATACCTCACTCAAATCTAGAAAATTCGACAAGTCTAAAACGGATACACATGATAGTCTGCAATTCTCTGTGTATGAATGTTACTGTTAGTATGCATTCTGAGTGCAATTAGTCGCTACTCGACTCGGACAATAGACCATTCGAGTTACGACGAGCAGAATAGCGTGTAGGAAGAGCATCCGTGGACAGCGAGGGAGACAAAATCTCTCAGGTGCGTTCACACAGTTAGTCCTTACGCTGATATTTAGTAGAAGATTGGTGGGACCAGGCGGCTTTAACCAGTGGCTAAAATTAGCTCCATTGTCGCTTTTACGAAAGCACCCACCAAGATGGGTCGACCATCATTCTCCGAGAAGCCGCGTACGCAACAGAAGCGAAAGCGCCGACAGAAAAACGAGGAGAAACTGAAGAAGACGACGAACGTCACAGCAGCAGAAGAAGAAGCAAAGAAGGAAACACAGCAGCAGCAATCAGTGGAAGCAACCGCGTGTGTGTCACCTAAAACAGAAGAAGAGCAAAGACCGCGAGTGAAGCGCAGAAGAACGACTACAACTTCACCACCACCAGAAGAAGAATCGAAAACTCCACCTAACGAACCAAAAACAGGATCCGAAACCAACGAGCACATGGCGAATCAATTCGAATCGGACGACTACTTTATAGTGTTGGGGCTTACACGTGCAGCCACCGACGCGGACGTGAAGAAGGCATATCGAAAACTGGCCGTGCAATGGCATCCAGACAAGAACCGCGACGATCCGCGTGCAGAAGAATATTTCAAGTTGATCGCGGAAGCGTACGAAGTGCTGAGCAATCCAGAGAAACGCAAATGTTACGAACGCTACGGCAAACAAGGGCTTGAAGGGAGTGGAAATGAACGAGACAATCCGTATCACGACCATTTCGGGTTTGGTGGCCATGCAGGATTTTCGGCTCGACATGCCCAGGATATCTTTGACGCGTTTTTCGGTGGCATGGACCCGTTTGAACAATTTTTCGGTGGTGGAGGATTCGGTGGTAGTCGACGCAGCAACCATCGACACCATCAGCACCGTGCATCGGAATGGGATCCATTTGGTATGCATATGGGAATGGGGATGGGCATGGGAATGGGAATGGGAATGCGTAGTGGCTTCGGCGGTGGCATGAACAGCATGATGGATTCATTTTTCAGTGATGATTTTGGCGGAAGCGGAGGCTTTGCGTCGTTCAGTTCCAGTAGCAACTTTGGCGGAGGGTTTGGAGGTGTCTCGCAGAGCGTCAGCTCGTCTTCCTATACAGATCGCAACGGCCACCTTATCACCCAGAAAACCACGACGACAGTCGATGCTAATGGTCGCACAGAGACACTCACGGAAGAATTTAGAAACGGCACACTGATCAATTCATCCTCGACTTCCAGCAACCGCCTGGCCGAAGCTGGCCGCATGCAATTGGAAGGTGATGGTCACATGCGCGAATCCCAAATGCCACGTCGTACCTCGCGCCGCCGCGTTACGTAAGAGTATAAAAGAACGAATACACTACACTCACTCCTCCTTGGTTGTGTGTGTTTTCGTTGATTCACCCAGAAGATGTTAAGTTAAACAAGGTATTTACATGAGCTCCGTTCAGCGCCGCATGTTTTTTTTCGGTTTGCTTTATTCTTTCCTCCAAATGCATACACAACAACTGGCGGATACCAGAATATGGACTAACCGTGTTGACGCGTGCAGGAGGTTACTAGGCTTTTCCGCTGCCCACGTACACTCTTTCTACATTCTATTCTGCTCGTCGCAACCTGAGTGGCCTTGGAAATCCACGTAGGAGATACATGGCGAGTGTAAGAATGTTTTTCGATTCGTTGACGTTTCGCTCTCACGTGATTCTACACTCGCTGTTGTTACAGTGGGAGCTCTGGCTCATCAACCTGATGTGTGTGCTCAACGCACAGCTTGTTCTTGTGAATTGAGTAGTAGGCTATGATGGCATGATCGAATTTATTTACACAGCACAATACCATCCATGAGTCTTTTGGCTCCTGCTTTTCTCAGAAAACGAATTCTAAGCGATGAAATGGCATGGTCAACAAAAAAAATCGCAGACTATCGGCTAGTGGTACGTTATTCATTTGATATAAATTTAGAAAGTTTGCGTTTGATGATGAGTGTCGTTTGCTCATCATCAAAGACCAAGAGCTGCAGCGTAATTGGAGTAACTCAACTATCTACGTGAGAAGTCTTCTCTTGCTTGCTTCGATTTGTTCATCAAATTAACACGCGATGCGTTCTTCTCCCTTCCTTATTGCGTCTATGTGGACGCTCACGTTGTTGTGGTGCTCTGGATGCTTGGCGTTTAATCTGGATGACGCGCATGTCGAAGAGATCTTTCATTACACAGGCGACTCGCACTATGACTTTGGTTATCAATTAGGGCAGCGCTTCTCAACAAAAATCCACCAGCGCATGCGGTTGAATGCAAAACTACAGACACTACTGCTTCCATATGCAGAAACTGTCGAAGGAGAAGCGCTCTATGAAGCATATCTCAAGCGCCATTCTACCACCTTCCCTGTAAGAACTTGTCCAGTGCATTTTTAAAATTGGTCAAACATCATGATTGATTAGCTGTCTCTTGATTTTACGATATAGAAATACGTGGAGGAACTTCAAGGCATGGCGGACGGTAGTGCCGTCCCGTTCAAAACGCTCTTTGTGGCAAACATCATCGAAGAATTCGGTGATTCCATCCCTCCATCCTTTTTATCCAGAACCTCACTTACTGTCATGAAGCCAGTACTGCGCTGTTCGGATCTGGTGTTGGCGTCTGCCAATTTGCGCGTGGTAGCGCACAACGAAGATGCATCAGCACAAGACGTCAATCGCACAGCGATTGTTATCGCTAAGATTAGTGATAACCCGATGTTTGTGGCGTATACATATTTGGGTGATTTGCCCTCTGGCGCGTTTGGCTTCAACGCAAACGGCATCGGTTTTACGCTCAATTGTACGTGCATCGATTTGTCCATGTGTTCTTCTTGTTATTATGGCATAATGAGAGTAATAATTCTTGATTGTATGTAGATGTGGAGCCCGCCGAGACGTTCATTACAGGCTTAGGAAGAGGCTTCATCTCTCGAGATCTCCTGAACGCACACAATGCCGAGGACGCGCTCTTCCGGATCACTCGTCCTGGTCAGGCCTCTGGTCACAATTATCAGCTTATGGATTTCCGCAGTCAGCGCATTTGGAATATCGAAGCTGCGTCCTTTGACCGCAATATCATATACGAATTCACCGACCGCTCAAGTAAGAACGTCTCGACATTTTTCCATGCAAATCAGTACCAACGGCTTGAAATCAAGCAACCGCCCTATCAGAGCAGTATCCATCGTCTCAAGCGCTATAGTGAACTGACACCGCCGACTACGATCTCTGCGGCATTAGTAGTGCTCGGCGACCAGAAAGACCGACTTTATCCAGTGTTCCATGACGCGCTTTCCCATGAGCGAGGTGAATTGTCTGGGTGGACGCTGACAACCATCGTCTTTGACCTCGTGAGGAGTAAAGCTTGGTCGTTTCGAAGTAATCCGGCTAAAAAGCAAGTCAAATTGGTCTGGGACCTTCAGGAATTGACCGTCACGCCAGTAGAGCAAGTACTGAATGCGCAGGATGCTGTGATCGAGTGAGTGAAGGATTGATGTATCATCATCCTATTCTTAGAGTGGGTGAAGATGATTAGCTATTTTTGACAATATGAATCAGAAAACATTCATGACAAGGATTGTCAGGCGTATTGCATCTGTGGAATGAGGAATCAATGACAACACCAAAGCCAGCAACGACAGCGGCGTCTGACGATGTAGCAGCACTTGTAATAGCTGATTATTGCTCTTTAATCAGGCTGGATTGCATATTGATCGAGTCATTTCCACTGTCTTTACCTGTATAGGAAGATGCAGTCTGGCATGAAAAGCACAGCGCGAACAGTAACGAAGACAAGGATTTCCAGTCCAGCGCCATCAACGGCCTGCTCTGCTGTCTGCGCAGTCGATGTCTTGGCTGCACGTGTGTGTTATTTCCGTTTGCGTTATTCCTTCTTGTCTCTCTCTGTCTCCCAGCAGCCAAGGCAACCCTCAAGCAGGCATTTCTCATTCTGTCACTATTACCACCAGGAGTTTACGTCGTTTCAGGAATTTTGCTGGTACTCTTGGTCTGTCAGCGGCAGATTCAAACAGATACTGAGAACGCCCAGGCAGCACATTATTATCTACGGACAGTCGCCAATCTCAAAAAAATCGCTGTCACTTCAGGCCAATCTCACGCCACTCTCGATTCTGTTCCTGGTCGCTTTGCATTATTTTTGCAAGCAGCGCGTGAGAACCACGTCGTGAATTGCCAGTGGTGTTTGGATGAGCAACAGGATCCGGATGAAGTCGATCATCTTGGCAGAAGCGCACTGCATTGGGCCGCTCTTTCAGGTTCAGATGAAATCGTGGCGCTTTTGCTGCGCAGTGGCGCGACGATCAATCTGCCCGATACACTGGAACGGCTCACGCCGCTGCATTACGCCGCCTACTACGGCCACATCAAGATTACCCGACTGTTGGTCACCGCTGGGGCTGATATGACACTAACTGATGGAAGGAAATTCAATCCACTGCAGCTAGCAGAGATGGCGAATCTCAAGCTCGCAAGTGTGCAGCCGTCACACCAGATGATCATTAAGTATCTGCGTGTGGCAATGAAAGATACAGCAACTCCCCCGCTTGAGCATATCACTGGTCTCACCGTAATGAACTACATCGAACGACAGATCATGGCGCTTCCACAGGCAGAGTGAGATAAGTCAGATAGGCGAGAAAGCTTTTTTCATGTTGATAAATATATAAAATGAAGGTTTTATGCCATGAGTCTGACGCTAGTGGAATAATTGTGATCGTTTTGCATGGCGTCTCGACTCCCATAGGCTGAGATCTAGAATGGGGCACAAAGTATATGCAACGGATTAGGCCAGTTAGCCTTTATTACAAATTTTCATAATAATGGTGGGTTGCATACCTCAAAATCATACATGGCATTGGGAATATGCTCGATCGTCTGGACAACCGATAGAATCTGTAGTAGTGAATGCTGCAGTGCAGTTTCCGTCTCCTCTGCCACCACCTCACACTCTGTATGAAATACAGCCATATAATATCATCGAGAAAATCCAAGTAGCGTCAAATTAATCAGAGAAAACCAACCTTCTGATGTCACAGCAACGCTGAGTGGCAAGACCCACTTCTCAAAGACCAGCTTCTCCTCATTTGACATCAAGCCGAATAGTGCTTTCTTCACCTTCCGCTCGAAAAACGTCACAACCACACAGCCGGTTACCGTTGAAGCAATTGTACTCCCATATGGTCCGCCTGGTCCTGCTGGCAGATTTGTTGGATGCGTCGCATGTACACTGTCTTCGAAACTGCGCACAGCGTGGTCTACTTTACGGCTAACGTCTCCCACCGCGCACAGCGCATACGTAATGCGTGGGAACGCATGGCAGGATGCCTCGCTGGGACGTACAGGTCCTGGGGCACGCGTGAAGAGAATCGTGTGCAACAATGCGGTGAGAACATCACCGATGTCCACCAATCGCACGGGAATTTCGTCTAATACATGTTCCTTCCATGGAAGCGTGCTCGAGGAGCCGTAAAGACCGATCGAACTGGTGGATGAACCGGGTGTAGAGGCCATTTGTGTGGATGGGGCATGCATACTGTGCATCATTCTTGTTCGTAGACTTCTTCGATGTCTTCTTGTACTAAAATTCGTCTCAGGTAATAAGCAAAATATATTTTGTCAAAACCGGGTGTTTTGGGACTTCTCCACTTTTGGCATCTTCTTGAAACAACTGCTTATTAGAGAAAGAAAAAACCTATCGATTGAGGCAAATTTTGGATCTCTGGAAGAGACAAAATCACCTCGGAAGCATGGATAATTACAACTGGAAGAATACTATCAGAGACGACTGCATTCCCCGTCATGGTCTTTATATCAGGATCTATGGAGTTCAACCAATTTCCGCCACGCTTTGCAGCATATAGACTTAGCTGAACAGAAACACAAGTAACTATGTTTGTTTGGTTTTGTTGATTTAATTGTTTTCTGCAAATCGCGCATGGATTTTGTTGTCTCAATCTCCACGGAGCAAATGCTTGCTTCTCTGGACACTGTGTACCAGAGCTTTATTATGTTTCTTCGTAACACCAAATTGAAGAATAAATGCGTGCACTTCTTTTTTGATTGATTAATGTGAATTGATATTTCAAGAGAAAGTGCTAATGGTTTGATCTTGACCTGTTCAAGTAAAACACAGATTCTACAAACAGAATAAGTGGCACTCTGTTTTATATGGGAATTTGTAAGTGATGTCACCGATTGATTTGTCAATGATTGGCGACATCTATTTCCAGGAACTTCTCTTTGACTTTAATCCAATCGTCAACATGTTTCTTCCACTCTCTTTCATCAAAGGTATCCATAACATGGTGAGCAAACGTCTCCATCTCTGCGAGAGAAACAGTACTGTTGCGTGTCGCTACGTAATGCTTGACGTAGAAGCAAACCATCTCAATAGGATTCAATTCTGGATGACCTATTGAGAGGAGAAGCACTTCACAGGTCCATTTCTTGCCCCAAAATCTACGCTTAATACACAAGATCGGGTTTGTTATTCTTACAAGTCAGTGTGAGCTCTACGCTAGTCAATTCCACCAAGTCCTCCACAGACTTCCATTAACCTTAACCTGATGGTCTGGGCACTGATGTCAAAGGAGTCCGTCGTTCGGAGGAGAGGGTGGGAAACTTTGTGCCAGTTTTTATCCCTCTCTTCTCGCTTCAAATACGATTTAGAATCATTGATTGCGACCGCCATGTTATGCGAGATATTCCTAACTCTACGCTTTCTCTTCGAGATCTTGCTTGCTGTATTGCGATTATCCATGCTTCCGAGGTGATTTTGTCTCTTCCAGAGATCCAAAATTTGCCTCAATCGATAGGTTTTTTCTTTCTCTAATAAGCAGTTGTTTCAAGAAGATGCCAAAAGTGGAGAAGTCCCAAAACACCCGGTTTTGACAAAATATATTTTGCTTATTACCTGAGACGAATTTTAGTACAAGAAGACATCGGAAACTGTCACTATTACATACATTTTCATTTTAGTGACATAATACATTGTGATTTTTATCCAATTGTAGAGTCTGGAACAATATTTCTTTCACATAAAAAAGCATTATGCTGCGTTTATTGGCTATAATTAGTGATAGAGATTTTTGAGTAGTTATTAATGTACTGCACTGAACCCTGAGTGTCCAAAGAACAGGGAAACCCAGTGCACACATTCAAAAATGGAGCGAAGCGCAGCGGCTGCGGAGGTGCCGCTTGCATCGTCCATAATGACCACCAGGTAACATAGCAGCCGGATAATACATGATAAATTTGATGCCAATGTGTCTTTCTATTGTTTTGTAGTGCAACTGGTCCAGAAAACTCCACTCTCACAACGACAGGAGCAACCTCAGTTCTGACAAGTGGACCTCCCAATGAAAACAACAGCGCTCCACCTTCAAGTGCTTTTGTTGTGGCGGTACCATCCATCAGAGCAAGAGGACGGGCACCTCTTACTGCTAAAGCTGATAAAACAGACCAATATATTCGTGAGATTAGTCAACGGAAGCGAACAACGAACGCGCGCATCATCCAGGAAGAACTGGCCCGTCGACATAACATCAAGCTCAGTTATGAGGTGATCAGAAGGCGGATAAAGAAAGCTGCTACTGTTGCATCAGCTGCAGCTGCTACTCTTACTAGTGAAGACAGTACTTCAAGCATGACTGATAGTACTAATACTACTCGGTTAGCTGCTACTAGTGAGCCAAACCAAGTTGCTGCTCCGACGGGTAGTGTACTAACTGCTGATAGGACGAAAGAACTGCATAAATCCTCGGATGAGTCGCAAAAGAAGCACATAGAAGATCGTGGGTTCGCAGAAATCGCGAAAGACTTGGATATGCTTGCGGAAACTGTGCGTGTGATTGTGAACAACGTCACCCAGAGTCTGAATGACAATGACGAAGAACAAGATATAGAACCAGCAGGCCAAGATACAGGAGCACAAGTCCAAAGCGTCGGCAGTCATGTTGTTGAGCAAGAAGCTGAGGTTGTCGCACATGTTGAAGAAACCAACGAGCATGACGAGCACAACGATACAGAGCGCTTAGATGATAATTCAATGACTGTGGAGCATGATATCGACGGAGAGCCCGACGAGGAGCCAGCAAATATAGTTAATAGTCATAACATCTCCGATGAAGCTTTTGATAATGCTCACAAACGACGCTACGGGTACTCGCCGGCGATCCGGCAGTTGTGTGTGCAGAAAAACAATTCTGGAATGAATTATCGGCAGATCGCCGCTGAGCTAAACATGCCCGTTTCGTCGGTTCAGACAATCATCCGCAAAGCCAAAGCTGCAGGCGATGCAGTACCCCCACAGCGCGCCGGTCGTCCACGAGTGATTGATGACTCAGTAGAACAGCTTATATTTAAGTTTGTGCAGAAGAACCCCAACGTCAGTGCTCGTAGCATTCACGACGAGCTAGCAAAGACACACCAGTTGGGCGGTGTTTCTTTCGAGACTATACGGCGGCGAGTACGCGATTGTAGGAAGAAAGTTATCGAATCTGCTCTGGGTGAAACAGATCCTCCATGTGCTAGTTCCACGAGTCTGATGGCCACAAGAAACAGCAACCAAGAGCTAGGAGTTACTTCCACCAGCGACGAAAGCTATGTAATTCCACAAGCTGAGTCTAGCGTGTTATCTTCGGCCACATCAGAGCAACCTGCGACAATTGCTTCAATTCCTTCAGTTTTGCCAGCCAAGAGGAAGAAAAACAGCGAATACTCGACTGAGATACGAGAACTGTGTGTGCACAAACACGAAGTGGAAGGACTGTCCTATGTAGCCATCGCCAATGAGTTGTTGATTCCGCATGACACGGTACGAGCGATCGTACGCAAAGCGAAAAAGACGGGCACAGTCGTCTCAGCACCAAGAAGTGGTCGTCCACGCAAAACGAGCGGTCTCATCGACAAAGTCATACTCCAAGCCGTGAAAACGAACCAGCGCTCGACCGCTAAGATGATTCAAGAAGATCTGTGGCGAATTTTTAATGTCAAAGTGTCCAGTGAAACCGTGCGTCGTCGAGTCAAAGCCCACACAAAGCAGCGGCTGCTTCTGTCGTCAGCAGGTGAAAAAGCAGAGAGCGGAGGACAAGAACATACAATTGCCGAGCATTCGTCCGAGTTACAAAGTATTATATCACCAGCATTAACAACTCAACCCGTGATACTATCAACAGCACCAGTCAATACGAGTTATGAAATGCAAGCTGCAGGTTTGGTGATACCTGAAGAAAATACTTTACTGAATCAAGTGTCACAACCAGTTCTGAACGCAGACCACACAAATACAATTATCGAACTGCAACCACCACCTGCTAAGAAACGGAAGAAACGTGCGGATTATAGTATTGATCTGCGGGAAAAGTGTGTAGAACTGCATGCACAAGGTCATGGATATCGACGGATCGGTCAAGAGCTAGGCATGCCACACACTACAGTGCGAGCCATCGTGGAAAAAGTGCAGCGTACGGGTACAGTGCTCCCAGCACCACGTAGCGGGCGGCCACGAAAGACGAATGACATTCTTGATAAAGTTATACTACAGGCGGTCAAGACAAACCACAAGAGCTCGGCGCGCATGATCCAGGAAGAATTACTCACTGCATACGATGTGCGCGTGTCTTGTGAGACCATTCGCCGGCGTGTAAAAGACCATACACGACAACGCTATGCCTCTTCCGTTCCCTCGGTGTTCTTACCTGACCCTGTACCAGAATCTGTAGCGATGGGAACCAATGATCCTCCTCCTATGTCCGAGTCCGTACAAATGCATCAGCCTCCTCCAGATTTCTTGCAACAGCAGCAGCAACAGCTTGCTTCACCACCACCGACATCAGCTGCAGCAATGTTGGCGTCATATGCCGAATTCGTAACATTCTAAGTGGTTGTAGTTTTCCTTATTGAATTCTACAACATTCAATGCTGCTGGTTGGATTTCAGTGACATATCGCCTTCTTATCCATGCCTCTGAATGGCTAGAAGCAAATACTGAGAGACAGCATGGGAGAAAACCTGAGTGCTCGTCTCGTTGTGATTCTTGCAAGTACACACACCAAACAGCGGATGGTGTATGAATGGCTAGAGAGCGATTTTGATGCAGGCGGTGATTAAATGGGAATGGTTGCATGTTATTGGAAAAGGTGCTGGTACAGGAATTGGCCGAATGGGTTGCAAATGTGCACATGTTTGTCCAATCTCTCCAGATAAGCTGTCCAAAGTGGGGTCATCAAGTGATCGGAGCACCGATAATTCCTCAGGACACTGGTAGACTTGCTGCGGGAGAACTCATCATAGAGCCAAGAGCTACAATGATGAAATAGAAATTTCATCAACGAACCCAGTACTTGTCGATCATAGCTTGTAGCATTCATCTAAAAGAATGAGTGATGGCTGTGTTCGCCAAAGGATATGCTAACAAATAATCCCGAGCATAATAGTGAAGATGTACGATTCCTTCAAGCTTGAGCAGGTTCGTCATCGATTGAAGCGATTTTTCTCCCAAAAATTTGTTATAGGATATCAACCAAATGACAAATATCTATGCGGATGCAAGCATGCTCTTCTGTTCGTTCTCGACCACAATCGTTCGAATGACACTCTGAATAAACTCTAAAACTGTTGCTGATCGTCTCTGGTAGAGAGTGCCAGATTAGCTAAGTAATATAATGCCACAGAAAGGTAGTTATAACGAAATCACTCGATTTTCACGCACCTGTACAAAAAATGCATGAGCCTGGAACGGGAGTTTTCGTAGTGCTCGACCGCTGTATCCTTCCGACATTTCTGCTGCTCGAAGTAATGCTGTGGATACTGCAAGTTCTTCATCGTTATCTAGCGTAATCTCACTTATCATTTGGTCTGCCAATCGCTTCTTCGAAGCTCTTTTCTTCATCAATGTGGAATAGGACCATATTGGCGATGAGCTCGGATGGATAATACCCACACGTTGTAGCTCATCCACACAACTTCGCAATATTTCATAGCGTGCATGTGCTACTGGAAGACCAATATACCTACAGACAACTCGGTCAGATCACCTGAAGCAATACAAGGAGATCAGCAGTTGAGCTTACTGCTTGATGTCAGCTCGGTCCACGAATGCCACGTCGACAGCTTCAGTAATATTTGATGTTGTTAACACTAGAACATTCGAATAGTTCTTCAACGAATCTAATTGCGTCAGCAAGGCATTGACGACCCGAATAGCATCAGAAGGTTCTGACCCACTCAGCGCCGCTTTTCGTGCTGCGGTGAGTGATTCCACTTCATCTAAAGAGTATAATCGTATAGTTCAGTATAAATTCACAAAAGCCTTATCAGAAACAACAGGCTTACCAATAAGAACGCAAACTAGCGTTTCCTCATCTTCTACTAATTCTTGAATTTGACGAAATAGCTTCATCACTAATTTCCCACTCTCAGAAAACCACTGGTCCAGATAGGTCACTTAGCAAAAATGCCATTACACAATAAGGAAACAGAGACACCATTACCTTGCTGAAGAGACTGTGTGCATTGATTTCAAGCAAATACGCATTCGGATATCTACATATCGTTGGGATCAGTGTCAGCCAATCTCTCCAGAAAATTTCCAAGGTACAATACGAACCTGTCCGACAATCGAATACTGAGTTTCTGAGCCAATGCTTTACACAGACTCGTTTTACCTGTGCCAGGAGGACCATGAAGAAGGACAACTCTAATGTAGGAGATAATAACATAAATACCCAAATGAGTTGATGTACATTTTAAACAAGAGAAATCTCCACGTTGACCAACCGGTTCCAGGAGATTATATGTGGATTGACTTTTGAATCCGAAAAGAGCATGGCTGTAGTTGCGTATTCGAGGACATTCTTCTTGACAGAAGTGTCAAATATCAAGGAATCCCATAGTCCGTCCAAATACGTCGATGGGAGAATGAGTTGTTGACAGGTAGAAACACTTTCATCGTCCTCCGTTGTTTCCTCGGCAGCTGGCTCCTGTATTGATAAAGCACAGATCATGCGGTTGTTAATTACAAATAAACACGCTCGTATTGAGCGTAGATGTCATTGCACATACGTCGCAGAGTTTAAACACATGTACAAGTAAATGCACTTCCCAGTGCGGAGTCACACTGCTTCCATCTTCGTCGCCTTCATTATCTGCAACAAAAAACAGTAGTAGCTTAAAGCGTAAGCATAGTGCTGACAACGAAGTATGCAATTCGTACCAGTCATTACCTAAATCCGTAATCTCGATGCGCTCAATGTGTTCCACCAAGAATGGCATATCTGCAAAATCCACTATTCCTGAATTATAAACGCCATAAAATCGTCGCAACGAGAAATTTATCATCACAATATGCATTCATAAAGCAGGAAGCAAAGATATTGCCGTGGTTTTTTCTATTCACTGTGTGTCTACCTTTGTTCAAGATGCTCGTACGGGAAGTCAAGAACTCCATCACTTGAGCCTTTATATGATCATACTCAATGACACTTTCCTGCTTTATACAGACTTCCACTGCATCCAAACACACACACACGTGAAGAAGACGATATGCCCACACACAGCAGTCATATAAATATGTACTCTGCTCACCATGAACAGGCTTCTTCATCTGCGCATCTGCCTGCTGCATCCTCATTTTGGCGCGTACCAAAATGACAAATACGAGAATGATGGTCGACTAAGGGAAACAACTTTAAAAAATCCCAAATTCATGGTCGATGCCATTTTTTTTGGTCACTTCAATAACTTGCAAATACTATTGGTAGAAAATAGAAATAAAGAGTGCTCAATCGCGAAATTCAAGCACAAATGACTACTCCTTGCACACCATGGAGGATATATTCGATGTATCTACCACAAATATCATCTTACTCATGACGTTGTCAGCAAATATTACTCATCGGACACGCTTCAGTTCACGGTAGTGTGGAGTATATATGAGACCAAACCAAAGAAAAGTATCCTTAATGCATTTTTGAAGTTTTTTGTAAAGTGCCTTCAAAGTTGGTGCGATTTTGAAACTATATGTAAGTCCATTCGACAGATCTCAATTTTTATGCCAAAATCAACAATAAAAAAATGACCCTTCAGACGGGCCCCTCACATCTCGTCCTAATAACTTCATGGATACTCGGCCGATTTCTATGCTTGATAGCTCAAAATGTAGCGGAAACGTTGTAGAATATCGTGGTATGCTTAGTTGAAAAAACTCAAAAAGCGTGTAAGGATACTTTTGTTTGATTTGGTCTTATATGATGTAGCAATCATCGTTTAACCTTTATTCCCTACTTGTACAACACATCGTACAGAACACGTGGAGAATAAAGGCTAAAAGTAATAATTAATAGCGTATTTAACTTTATGACGATTTCGTATGGCTTCTATTGACCAAATAATTGACACTCAAAGGTTTTGATTCCTACTATTTTCATTGAATAGCAGACTCTTCGACGAGTAGAACTCTAGTTTCTGTTCTCCCTTTTGGTATTTTTGATTCCCCATAAATAATATTTTCCTTAGGGTTCGCTTTCAGCCAAAACTTGGGCACTTTAGATTACGATGTTTAAAACATTATGTCTTTTGTTATAAGTATTCAAAGGTAAAGGATTATGGTGCTTTATTTAGAATATGGCTACATTTCGTCGCTGGTGGGACCTTTTCAAATGATAATGCTCGCATATTGAGGTAGCATAGAACGAATGGTTCAAGTGCATACGAACGAAGATCCACAGCCCAGTGTCACTGTCACGGACGAAAGCGCAAGCGATATCTTAAGCAACAGAGATGTTTCACAGTGGTTGCGAAGACCAACAGGACTGTCAGTGCTGAAGAAGGCAGCATTTGATGCACTGACAGTCTTACCTGCGGAACGATGTATTGTGTTTACGTACGATCGGAATGCGAATTTACTCAGCCCACAGGTGTCGAGTCATTTAGAGGACGATTCGAGCGAGGGACATGCAGATGAAGTAGCTACAGGTGTGAGTTTTCCGCCCGTCATGGGCATGATCAGCGCCAGTTTTTTGCAAAAGAGATGTTTGCGGATGCAAGAACCGAACATGGTAATGCGTAGGTCGCCATATTTTTTTTACCGAAGTTACTTCTTAAGTGATTGAGCTAATTGTGGATATGCGCTATCATTTCTATAGCATCATCCATTTTATCGTGAGTACGATGTACCAAAGAGTATGGTAGTGAACTCGATTATTTGTGCTCCAGTCATCCTGCATCATCGTGTCGTGGCTGTGATGGAGGTTAGTTACTTTCTGTGGATCCATTATTCGCCCCGCTGATGAGTAGTTAGTTGGTACTCACTTAATGTGCATCCAGTAGCTCCTAAATCGTGTCGATCCTGTAAGTGTCCAACCTCATGACAGTCAGCACCCACCAGGAAGGTCGAACAGTTTGCTCGACAACGAGAACGATATTAAATTACGTCGGACGAAAATGGTGAAGACTGGATTTTCGGCAAAGGACGAACAGAAGCTCATCCAACTTGCCAGTCATACTGCTGTAAGCTTGCAAATTCATTTGGAACTGATATTTGTGTTACAATTGTTAAAAGTTCTTTTTACTGATTCTACTGGAGTGCTTGTGCAGAAAACCATTGAGGCTAAGATGAAGCAGCGAGGAAATGGCGAGACCCAAGAAAAACAACGGGAAGTGCAGGCACAAAGCGCGATCGAGTTTCTCAACATGCTGAACCAGACATTGGAGCGCAGAATCAACCCAGAGTCAATGCTAGTCCAATTTACAGACAGCCATAACAGAGAGCCTGAAACCGAATCTCATCATGTTTTAAAGCAAATATCAGAGCCATCGCCTATGATCGTCAATATTATCGACATCACTATCGCCATTATGAAGGTACAAATGGCATTTCGACGCCGTCGTGTTCGTAAACGTAAATATCTCGGCAAAGCACTGGAAATTTACCGCGTCCATCAAGAACGGGCCAACTCTGCTATCACCCTTCAGCGGATAACTCGAGGCTGGCTCGTGCGTCGACAGAAATCCAAGGAAAAGCAAGCTGGAACTGTTCTTGCTCGTGGCTACAAACAATACAAAACTCGTGCTAGCCAGCATGTGACAAATCGGAACTTCAAACAGCCTGTCAAGCCATCCTCACGATGGAAACAGCCTACAGGCGCAAGGCTCATGAAGGGAGTCGACATGTTTCGAGTGAGGTCAATCGGTGCTACATCCATTCAAAAGCATTTTCGCGGGCATCTTGTGCGGAAGGAGATCAAGCGGACATTCGGATTTACCAACATCTCGAAAGGATTGAGGAATCTTGTCAAGATACAAGCGTTTGTACGAGGCAATCTAGTCAGGAAAAAATTCCAGCGAATACGGAAAAAGCAGCAATCTACTCCAAAACCGACCATCATCAACATGGTACGTTCATTGCGCAATTGTCTTAGCTTGTTCGCTTTTGTTAATATTATTTGCATATTCATCCAGCGAATTGCGACGTCATTGACATCGAACCAACTGAATCAGGACAATAAAAGTTCTTTTGACCGCGCAAGAATTATACAGAGTCGATGCTGTACATATCCGCTGCCAGGACGGCAAAGCAAAGGATTCTTGGCGCAGCACCGTTCTGTTTCGCCTCGATGTCAATTGGAAAGCCTGTTTGGTCAGTCTCGATCATTAACCATTCACCACAAAGCCGTAGTAGAACAGTCAACATCAATTGGATTGGAAACCAGTGCACCGAATGGATTTGACGTTGAGTCGAGAAGACTTGCGACAGTAGTTAAACATCAAGAGCAGCCACGACATCGAATATACCAGTCTCTTCAGGATGCCCAATCTGTATCAGCTTCATCTAAGCCCATGCCAGCGTTCATTTTGGACATCGCTATCAACAAGAAAGGTAATAACAGCCCACCTGGCGTCGAATTCGTTCCTGCAACAAAAAATAACACCCTTCGCCATCCCCAAACATGCATACAACCACCTGGAACAATCAACTTGCACACACATAACAAATCATACGAGTTGTTCCGCAGGCAAGCGTTTGAATCTGCCGTGGAGATACGCAACCCGACCACCGCTGGATCGACATCTACACTGACGTTGCCTCGATTGCCACTTGAACAGCAAAGAAGGAGACCGAACAATGGCGGTGCACTTCTGTGCTGCTTGCTCCCAGCCAGTCCCAAGCCACAGCATTCCATTCATCGCGAAAGTATAATGTCTCTAGTATCGTATCCTTTTCCCCCGAAGTAGAAAACAGCATGGTCATAACACGTCATCATCACTAGAGACAGTTTTTCTTCGCCATGCATTCCATGCTTCGTATCAATGCAGTGGTGGCTTTTCCTATTCCAAATCCATCAAGAACCGATGGCATGGTATGGATTCCCAGATGGACACTAAACTAGCATGTGTCAATAACGAATGGGTCTTCTTGTCCGTACCTCGACTTAAAATGTTGAAGTTGAATTAAGTTAATCTAGCACAGATGCTCTACCCGCCCTCCCACTCTACTGACGTTGATGGAACGATTAAAAATCTCAGTAGGGTTGTGCAAACTCGATTGTTCCGAAGCAGCAAGCCGAACTGCAACTCTGTTGGTCTGCTTGTCCATCCACAAGACGAAGGTACTGGATATCTATCAGCTGACAGATGGATTGGCAAAGTGACAAAAGAATGACAAAAATAATTTTTTCCCACTATAAATCATGTGCATTATCTTTGCTGATGGATTCAAACCAGTATGTGAATGTATTGGTGGTACGCAAGTTGAACGAGGTAGCTGACAAAAATCCGAAACGTAAGAAGAAATTGTCAAGGCGTTGCCATCTTTTTATCCTTCGATCAGACCATCATATCGTGTCAGGATCAATTCTTCGTGTTCTAAAATATCAGATTTAGAAACTGACTCTCCAGTTCTTGACTTGATATCAAACTCAAACAAATCCGATTCTTTGTGAGACTTGGGAATTGTGAGTTAATCGACGAGTTAATCGAACGGAATGGGCATCTGAGTCGCCGTGCTTTACTGGGTGTTGTGAAGTCGAAGATACCAACAAGCATGACGGCTTCAGCGCAAATTTTCACCATGTTGACCATCACAAGGGTACAAGATGATGGATGTAATCACGGAATTACGTTTCTACTTTCTGTAACGGAAGGCTCAAGTTGGCAGGTGCCATTTTTTTGCTTTGTTAAGAAAGGTGATTCTGTGAAAGATTTGCGGCTTTGTACATAAAGACGTGCAAAGTTGTGAAATCTTACAAAAGAGAAGAAGGAGAGCCTTGACTTTCATGATCTCATCCCGCCGCATCCCCCCTTCACCTGCAATGAAACACGCCACTGGTTAGTTGGAAACGTCCAATAGAACTCAGATCCAGTTACACTATAGAAAACTGAATCTCTATGCTTTGATTGAGTTGAATAGATCAAGCAGGACTCTTGAGTCTACTAATGATTATTTGGCGAACAGGGATACATCAGGAAACAAATTTAATGGAAGCGCATTCCAGTTCCTGGCTACACGACCGTTACGGTGTCCTTCTTCCCTCTCATCCCATCCGACTATGCACAGCTTGCATTTGCATTAAGATTCGATGTTGTGAGTGGCGCAAAGCCGAGCCAAGGAAGCGCACAGAGTTGTGCAATGGAGTGCACTGTATTTACCTATTGAATTTCATAAAACTTACCCCCTGCAGAAGAGCCAGGAAAAAAATTGAGCAATGGAGTCAACCGATTGTAACTTTGCAGTACGCAACGGAGCAGCATGAAACACTTAATGCGCGACGTCCATGTATACATACACGTCTACTCTCCAGCTCATCGTGTCTCTTAATCATTTTGCGCCTCGATATGTCGCCTGTTTTACAAGTTTGATTTCGTTATTTTCTATGCTCGTAATACTGAAAATTTCGCATCGCCCCTATTTTATGAAACGAGTAACTGCCTCTCCATTGGCTAAAATTTTGATGGATAACTCCATTCCACCCTACCGTTTTCTTGTTTCCATCAGGATTTTATCAGGGTTTTGAATTTAGCGACACGCCGCTAACCGTGTAAAACCAACACATGAAGCATAATCGAGATTCATTGCTATCCTGGACAGCAACAACAAATCTAATTTTCTCAGCGGAGCGATGACAAACTCTTAACATCGTTGTGATAGGTGGAAAATGTCGTCGATCCATGCCATCCACCGTGAACTTGGCAGGCCTGCCTCACCAAGTAAGCACTTGTTGTTTGTTCCTCCTTCATATATATATGTGTGTTTTGTAGTTGTTTCTTAGTAAGGGGTAGGTCATTTCCTTTGTTTTTTCGAGTTTAAAACATATGGGTATGTCTGTTTTAATTCAGGCGGCCCCCTTCCTCGTTGCTTGATAGTTGCTTGTTGAGAGGAGTCGAGGGAAAGAGCAGAGGTCATTCATTTCCGCATTTTCACATCACACCCCCGCGCACTTGTCGGTTTGTTGCGTGTGCGTATCTGAGAGAAAGAGAAGGAGAAGGAAAAACAGAACAAAGCAACAAAACAAAAAAAAACGGGAGAGAAAGAAAGCGAAGACAAGAGGAAAAACAATTAGATATTATAAGGTATGTGGCAGTTTGCTACCATGCATCTACTTCCTATTCGTTTTTACAAAAAACGTAGAGAGAAATGGTTGAAGCAAAACCAAACACTTCTTTCCTATGGTGCTCGATGATGATGAATCAGACTAAAGATGATTTGCTTTTGTGTGTAATCTGTTGTACATGTAATTTTCCCCAGTTTACCAAACGTCGCTTCATCTTCGATTCGTGTGTCCTGTTACTTCGTGCTTAACTGTTGACGACTCGCATAGAACAACAACAACAGCAACGATGGCGCATATTATGGACACCCGGGTGCTCCATAACATGCGCACGAATAACGGCGCCAGTAGCGTCGGAAGCAGTAGCGATGGTGCGTCGCGTGCCTCACTTTCTGGTTCCATCCGCCTCAGTCGCCGCAAAGGGTCGGTCAGTGGGCCGTCAACGGGCACCTCTGGTCACTCGATGACGTCATCGGTATCATCTTTATCAAGTTCTGCCCCCAAATCATCCTACTTAACGCGCCGCCCGTCGTTTTCGCGATCGCATTCTGTGACACATGCGCCTCCGTCCTCCTCCAATTCTCACAACAACTCTGCGTCGTCGTTGCCCACACCGAATTTAATTGATCTGAAGACCATTTCACATGAAGAAGTCGAATGGGAGGGCTATCTGTACAAGCAACGGAAGATCGTGAAGAACTGGACGCCGCGATATATTACATTGCAGAACCGCACGATTACCGTGTATAAGTCCAAGAACCAAGCGTTGGGTAAGGACCAACATCGCGGCAAGTGGGCAATCAAGGAGATTTTGAGCTCGCTGCCATCGGCTGGGTTTGGTGGATCCAAGTTGCAACCAGATTTGTTGGGGTTCAGCTTCTTGGCGACGAATGGCAATATGATTCATTTTATTGCTGCCTCAGCGGTCGAGAAGGCGATGTGGATGCATATGATGCAGCTGAGTTTGCATCGCGCCTCGGCAGAAGCAACGTCATTATTACATGTGGGCAAACCGCGTGAATTGGTCAAGACCCATTCAGTTGAAGACATTGTTTCCTTGGAGTCATCCATTTCCAAGCATTTGGCGGACAAATTTCTGGACGAATTGCTGCAATTGATGAGTGTGACATCGTCGGAGAAGGTGATCGAGAAACTCCCGAGTTTTTTACGCCAATTGAGCAAAGACGTGGAGGTGTTGTTTGATCTGGAAACGGCAGAAGTGTCACAGCCGTCGTGTGTATTCAAAGGCATTTATCATGGTCGTGAAGGGTTCGTGCACTTTGCTTCATTATATTCTAGCAAGTACGCTTTGATCTTAGACGAAGAGGAAGAAGCAAACCACAAGTCAGATGATGATGATCATCACTACTACACTTGTGTGCAGCATCGCCTGACCAACACTGTCTCGGGCTCTACCACAGGCGGAAAGTTGGGTTTGCAAATTACGTTTACTCCAGCACGTCGTGTCTCGCGAGTGGTGTTGTCGTTCCGCCAGCGTAGCTCGTCATCGTCGTCAAAGGTGCGTCGCGTGATGTCGAATCCTATGGTGATTGCGGAGCATGCACCGTGCTTCCATCAATGTTTCCTGACGAAGCGGTCCTTGGCGCTTTCGTTCTCAGATTTTGATGTTGTTGGTGTACTTGGTCAAGGTGGGTTCGGTACGGTCGTGCTGGTAAAGCGCCACCTGAGCGAAGACGAATATTTTGCTATTAAAATCATTGATAAGCACTCAGGTGCAGAAAGCGCGTTGAAAGAACGGCGTATCTTGTCTGGTGTGCGTCATCCCTTCATGGCATGCCTGCGATTTGCGTTCCAAACGCAAACGAAGCTGTATCTTGGCTTGGATTACTATAAAGGCGGTAATTTATATTTGCACATGCACTCATCGAAGATGGATCCAAATGTGTCGACAAGTTCGGGACGGCGCTTTTCTCTTGAACGCGCTCGTTTTTATGCGGCTGAATTGGCGATCGCGTTGGCGTATCTGCATGCGCATGGTATCATCTATCGCGACTTGAAACCGGACAACGTGATGCTCGATAAGACAGGACACATTCGTCTTGTGGACTTTGGTATCTCGAAGCAGCTTGTGCATGATGACGCAAATAACTATGCTCCAACTGGGACATTAGCAGGATCACCTGCTTATATTGCCCCAGAGCAGCTGCTTACACAAAAGCCCCAATATGGTATGGAGGCGGACTGGTGGAGTTATGGTGTACTGCTCTATGAAATGCTAACGGGCTCAACTCCGTTCTTTGATCCGAACATTTCTACGATGTACAAGAAGATTCAAACGGCTGATGTGAAATACGACCGTTATCCGCCGATCGACCAAACAGCAATAGATCTCTTGAAGAAGTTGCTGGTGCGTGATCCTGCTGAGCGCATTAACTTTGCGGAGCTACAGCATCACCCTTTCTTTGAATCGATTGATTGGCGAAGATTAGAAGTAAAAGATGTCGATGCGCCGTTTATTCCTCCTGCAGAAGAGTTGATGCAAAATGTGCATGAACATTTCCGTAATATGAAGGTCGAGGAAACGATTGGCGATCTCAAGAACCCCAACGGGCGGAAGGCCACGACTGTCGCAAACACGTGTGACGACGACTCACATTTCGATGAATTTAGCTTTGCATACGACACGACGCGGAATACATTTGATGGGCTGTCGATGGCTGACGACGGATGGCTCATGCGGCAATTGCAGGAAGGTGCGGCGCGACGTGGACGTTTCCCGGATGACGATCCGGAACTTGGTGCTACTTCGGAAGATCAGGGCAGTGAAGAAGATACGGGGCCAACGCTGGGTACACAGGACAGCGGGGAAGAAGTGGTCAGCGACGAAGACGCACCATTATCTGGCAGCAGGAAGTAAGTTGGTACGATAGAGAAAACACAAAAGAGAGTCCATCTTGGAGCAATGAAAAAGGAATATGGTAGAAACTGGATCAAAAGACAAAAGAAACGATCAAGCAGCGTTTTTGTGTATGGAGGTATGTGCGAAATGGATATAGTGTTAGTGCTGTTAGCCGTTTTTAACAATCAGAAAAAATATAAGAAAGACAGGATGAAGACACGAGACACAGGCTTCTTACATAAGTTTGATATTTGCTGCGTATGCTACTACTCACTGCTTGCCACATGAATATCTCCGTGAATACATTAGCCGGTCCTTCGTTTCTTGTTGGCTGCGGCTGTCGTCGGAGTGGTCGACGCGCTGGTGCTTGTGCTTTCGCTCGTGTCATCATCATCATCGTCGTCGTCTTGGTTCACATTTGGATTCGTCAGCGGATATAGCGGTGGTGGCACTCGTGCCCGAGTAGTGTTGGTATTTACAGCTCGATTGATTAATGCAAGGTCCTATACCAAATCCAAAACAGGTTTATGAGTGTGGTTGAATTGCGAGAATGTTGAGAGCTTATAGTGAACTTACCCGCGACGGACTTTCACCAAACGCATAGAGCGCGTGTGATCGTGGTGTCAAATGAGTCCGATGATGCAGCCTTGCCTGCTGAAGTGGCGACATGTATACGTTCGAGGCGAGCACACGTTTTGGAGAGGTATGATGCACAGACACTGGTAGTGATTGCACCTCCGCGGTCGTAAACAGTTGCAAGGAAGAAAGCGGCGATCCAAATGGCTGTGGTGATGCACCAGTGCGCGAGCTAGTCGGGCGCCTCGGTGTTCGTTGAGGAGTCGATGATCGTTGACCATAGGACTGCATTACCTTCTCTACCGCGTCTGCTGCCGCTTCCGCCACAATCTCTGTGTCTGAAGTCGATGCTGCAACAACACTTCCTTCCCTTCGCGGAGTAAACCCTGGCAGTGCTAGCGACTCCGTGCCATGCGAGCCGGTAGCTTTGGCTACAGCGGCATCCGCGGCAGCCATTTGAGTGTCTTGTAGCTGAAATTGAAGCAGGAACACCTTCATAGTGGGGATATAATGGCGGTTGTAAAACTTGATGATGTCACCGAAGGTATTTTCGTCTAGCTTGACGTTGCGAATCACATCATGGCTGCTGCTCTTCGATACCCCATGTGCCGACTGCAGCAAGTGCATTTTCTTGTAGCATTCATTGACACGCTTAAACGATACATCCGGTTTAACATGATTCACTTTACACACGCCGTAGATACTGCACAAAATAATGACATCCAAGTGCCGGTCTTTCAGCAAATGATGTTGCGAGCTCAGGCATTCCTTAATTGCTGTCCACACCTGATTCAGATATTTCGCGTCCAGCTCCAGGATGTTTCCCAAACGGAAGATTCGCGATGCCGCGAGTGATAAAACCTTTCGAAAGAAGAGCTGGAGGACACTATTTCTCGTAGATCCTGGTTGAGATTGTTGGTTTCCACCGCTATTACCAGAAGAATTTTCGTTCTCTACAGCCAAAATCCCTGTTGTCGTCGGTGCTGGTGGCTTTGATTCGCCGCTGAGCAAAATATATAATCCCGAATCCGAGCGCCAAGCCAGCGAATCCAAGATCGTCTGTTCCAGGTCACGCATATGACGTTTCAAGGCATTTGGTAAACTGGGCACATGTTTGACAAAACTTTCGATCACTTTCCCAAAATCAAACGCATTCACTCCAATGTTGTCGAGCAGAAAAGGAAACGACAATGTGATCAGACTGTGTGCCTTCAGCACCACTTCCAGGCTGCATGCAAAGAGTGACGAAATGAATGTCTCATTGTTGAGCAGAGTAGAAAAATTGGAGACATGCAATCGGTTACGTTCCGAGATCAAAAGCGCCTCCAATACAGTGTAGAACAACGCGATAGCGAGCGTTTTGGTTTTCTTCAAACTGCCGTCCACTTCGGAGTGATCGTTGGACACCTCCTGAGGCATGTTCTCAAGTCTGCCCATAGGTTCATCCCTATCAACCAGTGTGGCTGACGCAGTTGCTTGTCGCCGTCGTGCCATCATAAGTCGATGAGAAAGTTGGCTCAAATGCTGAGCAATACTTTCTGTCGGGTCATTTGTGCACTCGCTGAAAAATGCCTTGAGCTGAGGTGACAAGAAGAGCTTCGAATCGGTAAGGGTATCACGGACCCAATTGCTTGTTTCAACAGCCGCAGTCACTGGAGTTTGTGCTACTTGAGGGGACGATTGATGGTTTCCACCGTTGAGCACAAACGCTCTCGTTTTGGGTGTATTGATTGGCCTCGAACCCGATAAGGACATGGACGGGGGAGGGGATGATCCATTCCACTGCCATGCTTGTCCAGTAAATGGTGAAGGTGGAGCTGAATTTTGATCCATCATCACGGAACTAACTGATGATCCACTTTCTCGTCGTCTAGGTGTCATTCGAACGCGAAGAGGGGAAGTCATGGGGTTGGGAGCAATGAGACGATCCGTACGACCACGGGCCTTCATAGACAAGTTAAACGGACTGTTGGCTGCACTTCCTATGACTGATGGTCGCTGTTGCAACGGTTGCTGTGGTGTCGATGTTGGCCCCATAATCACGCTGTGGACGTTTGTATCCAAGTAAAACCGCTCATCCAGCTTACCACAGCCATCTACGTATTCTTCTCTGTAATACTCTGACAACCTAGTGAAATTCACCTCAAGCACATCCGGACTAAAAATTGCAGTTATAAGTGAGTCTGGAGGACCAGTAGATGACGACCCAGAGCCATTGGATGTTGCAACTTTTAACAATCCACTTTCTTGCATGTGCTGAAGTACCTTCATCAAATGACCAGACGCTCGAGTGACTTCATTCTGGTCAACCTTGGGATTGCTGCACAAAATCTCAAGAATGTCTGTATTTCCATTTCGCTTCGCTTCGCCATGGGCGCTATCACTCAGTTTCGTCGATCCTAAAGCGCTCAGTGCCGCTGCGACTTCTGCTTCTACTGATGGCATCTCGACATTTTTTAACATTACCCACAGAACAGCCAGAAGTAAGTAATATAGCTGTCCTAAACCAGCGTATTGCGCCGTCAACCGTCGCTTGGCGACGAGAAAGAGAATCCACCCGCACTCGTAGAGCAATTCCTGTCGTACTTTCATCATCATTCGAGGAAGCAATGTATTTAGATTCTTTTGGTGTTGTGGATTCTCTGGTTCTTTTTCTCTCTCAACTTCGTCTTCTATTGCTGTTGCGGTCGTCTGTTGAGTAGAGTGATGCTGCGGCTGCGTTAACTCTTTCTGCCCAGCATTAACCGGAGGCACCACTTTCTTCCATAAAAATCGATATTTCATGAACAGTACGGACGCAATGGTGAATTCTTCCTTCACTTGCGTCGCAACTTCCAGTAATTCCGGTTCTAGGAGCAAACGGTCGAACAGACTCGTGAGATATTTCAAAAACACGCTCAAACTCACGTTGGCGGCAGCAAGCAGCTCAACCAGGTGCCACGTTGTTGTTGTATTTATCTTGTCACCAGCTGCTTCATCATTCCTTGTGCCTTTTTCATCCCTGTCATACGTATTCTGCTTGGAACCATTTGTTTTCCCGGTCTGTTCGCTGTCTTCCTCCGACTCGGCGCCTTTCCCGCCATTTTTGGCCACGGCCGCCCGCTTGCGCTTCCCTGTCGCTTTTGATGGTTCCGATGCGATGGCGGCGCGTTCCTGCTGCATTTCTTGCGAAATGCCCGTAGCAACCACGGCAACGAGAGCCCAGATCTTCTCTGGCGGTGCTGTTTCCTGCGGATTGTCGGTGTGTGACTGCTTCACACCTTCGGTGCCGAAAAGCGTATGTGCAGGCGTCTCCAGTGGCGATGGACGCGCTGCTAATTGCTCAAAGAGCGTCTGTGCCTCACTGATAAGTTTGGTGTCACGTCTGATGGCAGTATAGACGGCTGGTTGGTCTTCTGGCGGCGCATTTTCGTCACGAATGTACCGCTCCAGTGCAGGTTTCCGCGTAGTCAGCGCCATTTTTTGCTGGTCTTGCGAGTGTTTGTTATGGGAGGAAGAATCAAAGCAAATACATCATTTGCTGAACCTTAAATTAGGACAGAAGTCTCTGCTTCCATACAAAGAAACTCATCTACAAACATTATTTTTACATCTTCCACCTTATTTTATATTGTTCCACCCTATCTCAGGAAATTCTTATTTGTAAAATAGTGTGAGTTGAAGTGAAATGATGATGGATTCGGCATGAAGCAAGTAGCTTTGCGTATGACTGCTGTGGGAGGTAGAGTTTGGCTGGATTGACATGATTGCAGTCTTTGCTCGGTATTTGCCTCTTTCTGTGGTCTCCAAAGAATAATCTATGGATCATGTAGCACTTGCACAATTACGGACGTTCAATCCTGCTGATCAGCTATTCCTTCAAGCAGTAACGACATGAAAAAGGACTAAAACCAAAAAATGGAGTATATTATTTGAATTCTACTGTCGCCGGTATATTTGGTGCGGGTAGGCAACTAGACTAGCGAGAATTAAAGCATTGAGAACGCGTTTTCATAACTGAATGTGCAGCGGAAGTGCATTTATGCCTGCACAAAGAGTATTGACCATCAACATGTAATAACAAATCATAGAAATCATTTATAACTGAAAGGAACAGCTCTTCATGGAAACACCATGATCGGTGCGAAAGTACGCGAATAAACAAGAAGAGTTGTCACTGATGGTTATGTGCCTTCGAAACCGTGGTTGACATGATGTATGTCCAGGAAATCAATTCTCTTATTTAGCCCATCATGCATATGACGACATGCTAAGTTACGAAGGAGTTACATCTAGGAAAAAAATTGACTCAAAATCACCCTTTGCGTCGATATAAAAAAATACTGCTATTCGTCCATATGCGCTGCTTGTGTTCTGTTATGGGTACATAATGGATTTAATGGATTCATTCCTGTGGTCGAACAAAAAAGAAAAGTATCCACCTGGAAGGTATTTGTTCTCTGGTCGCAGAAATATAAATCAGGAGGAAGTGAGTGAAGAAAACCCCCATCGAGAACGAGAAGAAGAAGAAGAGAATGGTGAAATTGGAGCATGTGTTCCATATTTTGCACGCTTGCAGCAATGAGCAGAAGCTGTTTCAGCTACAGACACTACTGAAGAGCCCAGATCGACTACCACTGTACATAGAACAAGGGTTATTGGACCTCTTATTCCCAGCAGCTATGGGATGCGATTATGCGAGTTTACCAGAGGGGAATACAAGCGATGTTCAATATTTGAAACTCGTGTGGGAGATGCTGATTCATTGTGCCAAAGACCAATCGTCATTGACGAGAGAGGAGTATACACGTCTGTTGGACAACTACCCGAATGCATATTCCGTCATGTTTCAATTGTTGCTTCATCCAACCGACTACCGATGGGTTGACGTCGTTATTCGGTTCCTGCAAGCGTTGCTATATCAAGACACTATTCCCATTTTACAGTATCCAGAGCTGATGCACGCACTGGTCACCATCGTGGAACGAAATAACTTCAAGTCCGCGAAAGTGTTAAACACTATAGAACATGTCGTCAGTCCATACTATGAAGAGATTAGAGTATATGAGCCAGAACGTTTTGATTCTCAGTTCTTTCGTGAGTTTTCTACCGAGCGAGACAAATCAACCGAAATTATTGTTGTTGACGAGGAACGCGTGGATGAACATACCAAGAAACTCGCAGACACTCTCTTGGATTACTTGGCAGATAAAGGAGAAGAATATGCCACAGAAATTGCAAGATTGAAGGATCAAGGCTCGTTAAAATGCGATGATGGTGGCAAGACAATCAATTATGGATCATGTCTTCCAGCATGCGTGAAAATTTTGCAGCATTCGAGTCCTGTCGAGAAGACGCGCGTGGTCAAATATCTGCTTACTCATGCCGAAGCTATCAAATACGAACCAGTACTCCTTCAAGATGATGCATTTATTCATGCACTTGCTGAGTTGATTAAGACTCAAGACATTATGGGGACTATTACAGAATTGGCCATCGATGTGCGCCAAATTCTATCAATATTTATGAAAGCCAGTGAGGTGTGGCGAGTCAGGATTGTGGAATACGAAACCATGCATGAAGGAATCAAGCTCATCCCTTCTGAGTTCTACAAGCAAGTTGTACCTGCAGAAACCTTCATGTCAACCAGTCAACTAGAGCAAATAATCGTTTGCTTGCATAATGGAACAGTTGCGATGCAGCTTGAGACACTCGAAAGACTGGGAAATGCATCAACAGCAGTACTGGATGCAGCTATCGAGGGGGATTTGTTGGAAGTACTACTCCAGCTCGAACATACTCGTCATGATGACGACAAATTTCGGGCTTGTATATGGAAACTACTCGTGTGCTTTCTTCACCTATTCCCACGAGTTGGTGTGGCAAATTATAAAAAACGCGAGCAACTAATCCAAGCGACTATGGAAGTATTGGCAAGGCAAACACATAATGATCGACGCTATGCACTCGAAGTACTGCTGGCTCCCATTCATCAACGCAAATCCGTTTATGATGTGATTGCGAATCGCAACGGGATCGCCTTTTTGATTGCTTTACTTTGTTACGAAGAAGATGACAATACTATAGATTATTTGGTGATGCTCATCCGTAAATTGATAGCAGCTAGTCAAAATTACGCTGTGGATGTGGATGCAAGCGTTCGAAATACCTTGCGATCTCATGGGAGCACGGTTTCTTCTTTTTTAGTCCAGGAAGTTAAACACAATAGCGACATGATTCCAGGCAAGTCCGTGAATTATGAGAATTTGATGGCTTTGTATCGTGCAGAATCGGAGTTTCGCATGAAGCCACATGATCACAACGATTACAGCGATATCTTTGACTGCATCGGTTTTTTTGTGGATGTACTGCACTCTGGCAACGAGCTTGAACAGTGGCTCGCACTGCGTATTCTTCAAAAGAATCGCGTCCAGTGTCTTCATTACGGCTTTTTCCTTATTCAGGACTCACTCTTCCGGAGTTTGCTGCTCAAAGATACACCACATCTGAGCGACCTCGCGATGGACATTTGCAGTGATTTGGCTCAAGGAAACGAAGTATTTCGGAAAAATTTGCTTGAATTCCAAGAACGGAATCGGAGTCGGATATTGCACTTTCTACCAGCACATTGACGCATGATATTGCATAAAGAGCACAAGACGATAAGACAAAGAGAGAACAACTGGGTCCATCATTACCAGCTGAAGTGATGCTTGATCGAATTCACTCACTCATATAATCAGATCTTGAAATTGCCTGGTTAACTATTATTAGTGTGTATTTTGTTAAATAGTGTTAATACTCTTAATTTCTGAGAAGACCCAACCTTAGAAGAAGAGCAGATAGCGTAGAAATGCTGCGTGCCAAAGTGCTGCCAGAAGTTTTGGACCAAATCGTTGGCGATGGCGTGAATGCATCGATGCTGACGACCATCGACGGTGCTCTCATGGGGGCTGTGGGAGACGTGGGCGATATTGATCACAAAGTTGTGGGCGCTATTGCGTCACACACGTGGAACGAATTTGCGCAAGCGGGCAAAGAATTCAATGCTGGCAACGCGCTACAGACGCTACTTGTGGAACTAGAGGTGTGTGGTAGATATGTCTATGAACCTGTCATACAAATTTACACACAATCAACGTTTTATTGATGACTCTTGGTGCAAATAGAGAGGTCGATTGGCGGTATCGCCTGCAGGGAAAGGTTTCCTAGTTTGCGCCTACTCGAGTGGCGAGGCGCCAGCTGGAATTCTCAAGGCCAAGGTGCGTTTGCCTATAACAGTCATCTGCTGTTGCATCTCTCACGTTCTCTATCTATTTGCGGTGATGGTAGGTGGAAGCACTAGGGGAGTATTTGTCGTCGTCTCTGGATCAGATTAATGTCTGAATGTGGTTATTTCACAAACCAAGAAGACAAGAAGATAAAGAGAGGTTTTGGAATGTATTGGTGTGCTATTGTTGTGCTCTTTTTTTGTGTATCTATCTTTTTATTTGCCTGTCTGTCTAAGCTCACGCCACTCTGGTGATGCGGAAATCATCAATAGATTTACCCATTTGCGCCAATCGACGCTCTAGCCACACAGTCGTTGCTGGTGTCAACCCCCCATCCATCGTTTCCAGGATCTGCAGCAACCGCTTGAATTCGTGAAAGTCCTTCAGTGCCAACAGACGCGCCAGCACCGGTACGACGGTCTTGCCTGGAGGTTTGACACCATAGAAATTGTACCAGTCCTGTAGGAACGTTGGGATGTCCGTCAGATCAGACGGCGCTCCCGTGCCCATGATGAGGCTGGCAGACGAAGATGAGGAGGAGGCACTTCCATCGAGCGAGTCGTCTTCAAACACCAAATCTTCATTGAACGAGAGCTCACCTTCGATCGTGTCTTTGTCTGAAGATTGCAGCACGTGGTTGATTTCCGAACGGAAGGATGCTTCATCTTCAACCGACTCTTCCCCTTCGAGACTCAAAGCATTGGTAATGGTAGTAGTAGAAGTAAAGTTTGCTGCCTTCTGTTCCTCTGGATGTTTAAATTGTTGATGCAGCAGACCCAGCACGATACGATGAATGGAGTCTTGCGACGGTGGCATGCCAGCATTATGCATCTCATGTAGCAAAGCATACGCACCATGGAGATCGCCATTGGCTACTTTCAAAAAGATCAGCAAGTCATACTCGCGTGGATCCAGCAGCTTTCGCTTCATCACACTTTTCTTCTTGCGCACGATCTTCTCGGCTTCCTCGGCGCGCCAATACAATACAGCAGTACGAATCGCCAAGTAGAAAAACTCGTTCAGTTTCTGTTGGTTGTCTGGATTTTTGATCGCGTTCTCGTTAGCTGTGAGCGATTTGATGGCGCGGAATACACGACGCATGACTTGTGGTGCCACGTCCCTTCGACGATCGCGTAGCCGCTGCTCGTATCGGCTCGCACACGTCATGTACTGCTCCATGAGCTTTAGAGAGACGTCAATATCGCCTTCGAGTCCTTCGACACAAGCGCCAGGGATATCAAGCAGCTTATTCAAAATTGCATCTATGGATTCATCTGCTTCTTCGAAGAGTTTTTGAATCTGTAACTGGTAGCTTTTCAACACGCGTGCCTTGTGCAGACGGCGTTCCAGTTCCTTCACGGTTTTGATGTTCCCCATTACCAGCCGTCGCTGTGCCTCCAGTTCTTCTTCAGTCGTTTCACTATTTGCAGTCATTTGCTCCAGCTTTTTCTCTGATGTTGGCAGTGTTTTCTGGACCATGCGTGAGTGCATGCGCGCCAATTCGGCCACACGGCGTGATTTTGACACCTCTTTTCGATTCGCACGTGCGTGAATCTGTTCCTTTGAGAGATTAAGAATCTCTAACTGCGACGAAGTAAATAGCTCCATCGCACACAAGAATGCATCTTTCTTCAGTAATCCAGAAGCCGCAGGCGGTGCGAGCTCCACGTAATCATCCAAAATCTTCATAGTATTGGCTTTTAGGCCACACGTGGCTGCTGCTTTTGCGCGAATTGTATAAACCTGCTCATGCTCGTTTATGGTCTGAAACTGGAACTTTGGGAATGCTTGCATCAGTAGTTTCTCGACAAATACAAACACTTTCTTCAATTCCGCGACGTCACCAGGATGTACATCCATCGTTCGATCAAAGAATCGATCGGTGAACGAGTTCACGACGGCTCGCATGGCATTTACCCAGATCTGGTGCACGTACTGACTCTGCTGTTCTGGTGTCAACGACGCTCCATTTTCGCTTGCAATCGAAGAAAGTTTCTCGACGAATCCGGACTGGAGGAACTGACTAATAGTCGCTGGGATTTCCGTCCAGCGTGCACCTTGGAGCAATGCCACGTAGGTTTCAATGTCCACAACCAGCGATCGATCTACAACCAATTGCAACATCTTGTCAAATGGAACGCCGTTGGATGCGTACACACGCAATGCTTCGTTATACGGCACAGTCGTGCGTTGCTCCTTCGGCACGACGCGCTCGTAATCATCTAATTGCACTTCTACCCCCTCGATGAGCTGCTGATAGAACACGTCGCGTTCCATGGCAGTCTTTCGATAGTGCTTGCCAATCGCTTCGAATTTAATCACCTCCAAGAGACCACGTTCCCACGTAGAATCCGATAGAAACTCCTGAATCCCCTCTGTAGAGGAAGTTTTGGCTTTTGCTAGCAATTCCAGCGCGACGTCACGGATCAGATATTGGTACGTTGTGTCTGTGGGTACTAGGCCACTCGGTTGAAATTCGTGCATTTGCTCAAACAGTCCCCGTACCAAATCGAACTGCCGTTGTTTCGAGGCAATGGCGATGCCGCTTTCATACGCACGACGTAATTCTTCCACGATCGACTGACGTTCAAAAGGTGTAGCGGCCTGATCTTCATTGGTAGTGGACTGAAGAGGAGGGAGATTGGCATAGAGATTGGAGATGCAGGCACGCCATTGTTCAATCGACTCATCCACGGGCGGAGCTTCCCTCCGATCATTACGGAGTCCATTGCAGAGCGTCTTCAATTGCTGCACTACACTCTCCTGTGTCTACGAAGCAACCGATACACATAATCGTCATCATAAACCTCCTGCTACACTCTAGAGTATGTCACACGTACCAGTGTCTGCGCAGCGGAGCTCATCCACCGTTGCGTCAGCTGCGAGTTGCTATTCAAATTAGCCAGAGACGAGCGCGCATGAACAAACAGACCCCCTTGTGGTTGACGAAGGGATGATTGACGCACAGCGACGGTGATCGGCCGCGTCGTCGCTTTCCATCGACGCCACCGTATGACGCGATGCATCATTTTCAGCCAAACAAATGCAACTCAAAAGGAGCTCCTCAGTTGCAGGTCACACGAAAGTTGCGCATTTAACGGATACATAAACGTTATAAATGTGTTACGTTGCAATATTTCATTTAACGATTTTGTACCCGATATTAGGTACACTGGTGAAGAGTGTCATGCTTCCAACTAAAATTTGGCGCACTCTGAGCAACATGTTGAGTTTCCTGCTATCCGTTCTTGCTTCGCTGTGCTGGTGGCTGCTTCTAGCCGCTGTGGCCGCTGTAAATGCGCTGTTTGTGGCAGGTGGTGTTATGGGTACCGTCATGATTGCGCAATTTCTTGAGTATGGCGTGGTCACAACGCTTCATCATTCGAAATGGGGAACTACCAAGACTCACACACAACTTCGAGTGTTGTTTTACCGCTGGTATTGGGGAATTTCATTGTTGTATCTGCTTGGTGCAGCCTTGTGGGTGTACCTGTCGGAACGAACGACATCAAAAGTCGCGTATGGTGTGGCATTTGTGTTTCTGTGGGAACTTTTTCAACTAGTGATTGCGGTCATGCTGAGCTCATGGGAGGACGGGTTGCTCAAGATGAAGGAGCTAGGCAAGACATCATGGATGCGCACTCTACTCGCGCGATTGACATCGTTGAAACAGTCGTCGTTATAGTGATATCATATGCGAACTGATCTGACAAGAGAGGATACCTTGCGATGATACAAAGATCGGGCCGCTACTTGACAGCATTATGCTGGACGAAACTGCATCAAGACGATCATAAGCGTTGCAGATTAGAGTCGCAGTATATTGGCGGATTTTAATAGTGCCTTTATACGTTTGAAATAGAGCACGAATATCGAATGTAGTCGAGTGGTGTACAAGTGTTTCCAGCAGGCAATTTCATTCTCCACTATTTCGTGTGAATTACAGCCGCTTACTACCGTGTTATTCATAAACAACAAAGCTTGACCACTTTCCTTATTACTTGAGAATAATGAAAGAGATTTTTTTCGATTATCCTCACGAAAGAGTCGTCATCCATTCGCTTGTATGCATCCATCAGTGTCATCGATCCCATAGTAAATCTCAAAATATGGCGATAGTTGTCTTTTCTCAATGCAAAAGTGTTCTCGTTGTTTTTGAAAGCACACATTTTTAATCACTATATGGCCAAATTTGCTTGACATACCTCATTTCGCTCCCATAAACTTTGGCACCTCCTGTCGTGTTGTTACATATTATCCTCTTTCTTCTTGTCCTCTGGGACGTCGACAATAACTACTTGGGTTTGTGTCGTTGCAATTGTTTCTTCTTGGGAAACGTCATCAGCGTTCTTCGCTTCCACCACTACTAACAGTTCGTCAGTCACTGTGATTATCTGCTTCTTTTCCTTCTCTTCACGTTCAATGGATTCCTTTGCCGCCGCTGCCAATGCTTCCATTTCTTTCTTCTGTTGTTCTTTCAGCACTAAGTACTGTGCGTATGTGGTGTTGTTTGTGATCAATTCATGTGCGTCTTTTGGCAGCAACACTGAGATTTCTTGCCCAGGAAAACCTGCTCGCTCCAATTGCTGGCGCATGTTGCGCGTGATCATAAACGGCACGGACGCGACCGACGAGGCACTGTTGTTACGCTCACCATACCACACACGCTCGGCCCATTTGGAGCCATCATATTGCCATTTATTGAGGTAGTAGCGACTCAGTTGGTGCCACCGGTGCACTTTCGAGCGAAGTTGTTGCACCATTGCTACTCACCGCCATTCATAGTAAGTTTGGCATCGAGATATGCAACACCGACAAAGGCTAAATGTTTTATACAGTTTTCAACATTATAATACTCTACTGTGTCGATTAAACGACCGGTTTTTATTGAAATCAATTTTCGAAATTTGCTATCTTGCATCAGAAAAATGCGCCAAAATGATCACCCACATTCGTGGTAGTTACCTGGTGCATCATCATGGAAAAAGAACTGGTCTGATAACCGGTAAACCCCGATCGTTTCTGATCCTGCACGTTTTTGGGAAGTGATGTTGGAGTGTCCTCCTGCAGTGACTTAAATTGAGAACACTCACACCCACACACTCACACATCTGCGACTTTGTGCAGCGTCCGGTTGCAGTAGAGCGTGTACCCAACGATTCAGTATTGTGGCTGCCAAATGCGGTTTTAAGAGAAACGAGCGGGTCAAGAACGTGGAACATTGAAAATATTTTTTTAACATTCACCCATTTGACTTTCTTAGTACGTATTTTATTGAGATAAACGCTCCTTAACATCCACTAACATTCATCTGGTCTGCTCGAACCATCTCCCCCACACACCGAATGCTGAGGAGCTACGAATAAACCGTAACCTCCAGTCCCTACCCCGCACCCGACCATCTTTTTCCATATTCTAGGTCATTTATTAGCTGAAAATAAATATATAAACGTTTCTATTGGACAAAATTAATATTTTGGCTTGTCGCTTGCACGAACGGGAGCTCCGCGCAAGAGTCAGTCCTGTCCCTAGACCATCCCAAAGTTGCGAAGGACGGAAGGAAAACACGGAAGAGCGAGAGAGAGCACAAACTCGCGTTACTCTCTCATTTTCACCGACTCGTTCGAGTACATTCACAACCAGCGAGGTGCCTCAGATAACACGGAGGACACTTCTCTGATCTTCTTTGTCTCTCTGTGTGGGTGTTTATCGCCATGACGACCATCTTTGGGCAGGAGTTGAGTCCGACGATGGCCATCCTCGTGTACGCCTTTCTTGCGATTGCGCTGTTCATTCTCATTGGGAGCATATGGTATTACTGGAGCTACGCCAAGAAAATTGAGCGGTTCCTGGCGCGGGATAATGTCAATAACAATATGATGCGGCAGGATCTCGTGGACAGGTATAGTGAAGAAGCTGTTGAAACTGCTCAACTTATAATTGATAGAACGCAGACTGATTGATGAAGTTATATCTCTCTTTCTACAGCTTTCTTCAGCGGGGTGAGGAAGAATGGCCGTGTTCGATCTGTTTTCACGACAATCACCCGAGCAAAACCACGTGTGTCATGTGTGGTACTCCTCAGAGTAAGCAAGGCAGTTCCTTTCCTACGTTTTTCTATCTATCCTCACACTCAAATATTTATCTGCTGTAAACCACTAGTCCTAACGAAACAAAGCCCATCCATCGCACGAGCGTCCGGCCTTCGAAAGCGTGATCTCGTGGAATTTAGCGCCACGATGCTCAACAACCAGTCGCGTATTCGATCGTTCCATGTGCGGCGGCTAAAACAAATGGACCTGACATCGCGACAGAAGGCAGCGGTGCGGCGTCATCTCTGGCGACGTAAGAAAGGACCTGACGGAATTGTCCGCTGGGTACGCATCGACGCCAACAACGACCACTACAGCGAAGCACACACACCTAAGACCGGAACAGGAAGAGATTCTGAGACCGACAATCGCTCCTCGGCTTCTTCTTCCGCCTCTTTGCGTGAACATAACGTGCACATTGAACTTGCACTGCGCGATTTCGCGGAGGCAGATGGCGGTAGCAACACGTTGCTTTCGGCGGAGGGTGATTTTGGACGTCCATCGTTCCAACCACTGCGTGCCACGGCACTGAAACGTCTAGAAGAAGCAGAAGAACGACCGACGATGCTCCACCATCCGTACGGTAACCCATACAACACCAGCGTTCCGATCCTCAGTGGAATCCAGGAAGATGATGACGACGAACTTGAGCGCAGAATGAACGACACGGTTGTGTCCACCGGTTACGTTCGCCACGAAGACGGACAGGGTGGTTACCAATGGGCACCAGCAGGGACTGTGAACGTCACACCCGCTGGGAGAAAAATTGAGTGTGATGATGATCTGGAGGAAATCGCAGCCTTGACATTTCACGAGAAGAACCGTTGGTTCTTGGCTGAAGTACAGAAGCGTTGGCGTAGCTACGAAGAAGGACATATCCAATTCGTGGTGCGGCGCGAGCATCTCGTGCCGGATTCGATGGAGCAAATGCTGAAATGTCCGGCAAGTCGTTTCTGGGAACGATTACGTATATATTTTGAAAACGAACCAGGACTAGATGCCGGCGGATTAATCCGTGAGTGGTACGAGGTTTTGAGCGAGTCACTATTCAACGATGACTTTGGGTTGTTCATTTCCACCAAGGGTGAGAACATGGGCTACTGGATCAATCCGGCATCAGCTTCAAAAGTCAAAGACCACTTACAGTACTTTGAGTTTGTCGGACGGTTGCTGGCGAAGGCACTGATCGAGGGGTATAACATGAAGATGTCGCTGTGTTTGCCGCTGATCAAGCACATGTTGGGCGTCCCCATTTCTTTTTCTGATTTGGAGTTTTTGGACGAAGATCTGTACAAGAACGCGCTCTGGATGAAGAAGAACGACCACGCGGAGCTGCTCAACATTGATTTTACGGTGCAAGTGATCACATCCGAGGGCAAGTCGGCGACAGTGGAGCTCGTCCCGGGCGGCAGCAGTATCGACGTCACGGATAAAAATAAGAAGGAATACCTAGAGCTCCTGCTAAAGCACTACATGTTTGGCAGCATTTCCGATCAGCTTGGCGCGCTGCTAAAGGGTTTTTACGATATTATTCCACCATTTTTGGTGACGGTCTTTGATTACCAAGAATTTGATTTGTTGCTTTCGGGTATCCCAGACATTGACGTCAACGACTGGTATACGTACAGTGAAGTCCGATGGATCAAGTTGGAAAAGCCAACGCCGGCCGAGCAGCGTGTGTTGGAATGGTTCTGGGAAGTATTGGCAGCGTTTTCAGCTGAAGAACGCGCGCGACTTTTACAGTTCGCCACGGGTACTTCGCGTGTCCCTGTTCAGGGCTTTAAGGCATTGATGAGCAGCGATGGCCGCGTTCGGAGGTTTACAATTCAGTTCGTACCGCGTGGACCACCACCGACGGGGCTGATGCCAAAAGGACACACGTGCTTTAATCGCATTGATCTTCCGCTTTACCACACGATGGAAGAACTTATGAACTACCTGACGCTCGTGATCAACATGGAAATCTCGGGATTCTGGCTTGAATAGTAAGGAAGGAAAAATATGCATGTGAGGAGTAGTGAGTGGGTATAGAAAGCTGGTGTGGAGAATGCGTAGCTGCTGCTTTTGTAGTCTTTTCTTTCGGCAAATTTAATATAAATATGTGTTTCCGCGAACTTTTTTTGCTTCTAGCATTTGATTTTCCGTCGTCATTTGTGAACAGCAAAACAGTTCGGAGTCTTTTGGATTAGTGCTTCGCATTCAGCGTACCGAATCATAAATGAACTGCAGATCTCGTCCGTGTGGTGCTCACCGTCCATCATTTTCAAAACGTCCTTTTCAAGCTGTGTCGCCTTCGCCGCAAGTGCTGCTCGCTTGTTGGCATTCGTGCCGTTGCGTTCGTTGCCGCTTGTTCCCTGCGGTGGCGATGGTGAAAGAGACGGAGATGACGACAAAGCAAAAGGGCGTGGTTGCTGCTGTTGCTGCTGCTGTTGGGTGGAGGCGGCGCCATTAACTGATCGATCAATATGCACCGGATATCGATGCACACGTCGTAGAAAGCCATGGATAAGCCCAAATGTGATGAACCGCCGCACATCGACGCTTGCAAGCGATTCCACGTACACTACACAAAAATCGCTCATGCGTAAACTCGGCTGAACCGAGCAATAAAGTGCGAATATCTTGGCAAACGACGGTGGATTGTGTCCTGATTTCGTAATGTACAACGCGCATTCTGCCTGTAACTTCGGGTCATTCGCAAGGGTCGCGATCCGTGGTGTCGTTCCGTAGATATTTGAGTGCAAAAAGATGTCAATCATGGTCACGCAGCCATAGTAGAGTAGCTGACGGATGCACTTCTTCACGATAGCGATTTCGACATCAGCCTCGATACTGATTCGCTTGACGTATCGGACACCGTCAATGAAAGGCACGATTTGTTGCAGCGCTAGATCCCAATCCGCTACGGATAAAAAACCAATAACTTCGATTACACTTCTGGACTTGAGCAATAACACAAGTGAATGATATCGTTGTTATAATCCTCACCATTGTTTTCTTGCAGTAGTCGTAGATCTCGAATCGCTACAGGCACTTGATAATCAAACACTGGCGATGGATTTTGGAGCTTGGGGAAAACCTTGAGATTGATGATATTGGCACGATCGACAGGGATGGTACACTCGCCATATTTCGTCAGATCACGTAAAATACGCGGTAGAATATGCGCGAGCGTTGCTTTGCTCTCGGGATTGGAGAGGAATCCACTTTCCTTTTCCATACTTTCCACCAGTGCACCCAACTAATACAGAAGAACAGCAAATGTTAGCAGCTCCTTCAAAGCGCGAAGAGCTACGATTCATGAACAAGCAGATCCTTTCCCACCTTGCGTAGAATTGGGCGGTATGACGAAGACTCCACATGCATGTCAAACACAAAACCTACACGATAGCCACTACTAAAAGTCAAGCAACCATTTATGCACTCTTGAGTACAGTCCTATGCGCATATTTCGCACCGATATTGAAGAGCAACGCATTTCGGTGATATTTGTCATCTTCAATGCATACAGGGTATCCGACGATCTTCATCTGCTGTACGCGCACTGTGTAAACGCACATATCCATGAGCAAACTATATAGATCGCAAAAAAATCTAGCGAGAGTGAAACGAACCAGTGATGATCTTCCCACAGAGTGGTTTATCGATGATAATGTATCCGGACACACTGTCAAAGGCCTCATTGCTCAATACACTTACAGGAAAAGAAAACACATAAACGACGCCATTACAGATTCATTCGCGCGCAAATAACACATCAAAGGAAGACAACGATACTTTTCTGGCGCCTGGAAGACGATCTGCGGGCCGGCGATGTTGTCAAACTCGCTGTAGAACACGCCCTTGAGCATATCTGCGCTCGCATGAGGCCCCATGGTTACCTTGTTTCTCTTGTTCCAAAACATGAGGCAGGCGGGTTCGCAAAACCCTACTTCACGTAGTTACAGTCCAAGAACCCATAATCTCATAATATAATCAAGATATTTGGAAATATGGGTGTGCTGTAAAGAGTTTTAGACCCACCCGGGTTTTCGGCGACATTTGCCTCCAAATTTTGCATCAACCTGCGCAAAATATGGCGGCAGCGCGAACGGTGCAGGCTGCATGCGCACTCTCTTTCCTTCTCTCTGACTAGAATGCTCACACTTTGCTTATTCTATTTGTGGATGTGTGCATATAGATTGCGCTCCGCCCTAGTGAACTGACGGAGCATCTGTCGTGCGTGCTCTGTCATGGAATGCTTCGAAACGCCCAGACAATCCCCGAGTGTCTGCATTCCTGTACGACAACAGCTATGTGTCTTAATTACATACATCTTTACAAGGTGATTGACACCCGCTACTGTATGTGTATAGTCTGTAAGAGTTGTATTTATCGGCATTTCCTGGTACAAGGCAGTCGCAAGTGCCCCAAATGTCACTTGACACTCAAACCACGCCCTATTACGACTCTAATGTACGTGCATTTGCAACCGTAGTCGATCGATACGTCGTGACATATATGTCAATTTTCCTGCAGACCGGACCAAAAGTTACAGGATGTAGTGGATAAAATTTTTCCCGAATACAAAATGCAGGAAGTGGTGCAGGAAGAGGAATTCTATGCCACACACAATTTTAAGAAGAAACGGAAATCTGATGACACACAACAGGAGACAGAGCCACGTGAGAAACAATATAAGCAGCAGTCGAACCGCTCACCTCCACACAATAACACAGCAAATCCACGATCCAATGGGAATGTCAAAGTACCTGATGGGCCTGTCAAGCAATGGTCCATTGAAGTCCACCCACATAACTGGTAGGGTATTCATGTCAAATACTGGAACTGAAGCAAAGTTCATATGTGCAGTTTACGTATTATGGGCGTAGGGATGAGCGTAAACTGCCGCCATTGAAGCAGCCGTTTCTGCAAGTGGAAGGCCACTTTAAAGTGAGCATCATTTGTATTTTGCTGTTGGTTGATCTATCAAAACTAACAATCGGAAAATTGCACATGGATTACTGTCATGCAGATGTACGACCTGCGTAGATTTATTTGCAAGAAAATTGGGATTGTAGACCCAGAGGAATTAGAAGTGACGTGTATGGGTGCGATAGTGGGACCAGAACTGTCAGTGCAATTCATCCAGCGCACGATCTGGCAAACACAGCACCAAAACGAGAGCTTGGTGTTGCACTATCAATATATGACTCCCTGACCTATCAATTGATGGTAAACACTGGAATTAATTTTGTAGAATTGACCACTATTTGTTTTAGTTCACATGCTTTATCGGATGATCGAAGAAAAAATACAGCCATCGTGCATGCTCTAGCATGTTTTGTTGTTTTCAATTCCTACCCTACTTGGCCACCAAAAGTGTGCCCACTACATTGGTGCGTAATGCGTTATCGAATTGTAATAATATTTCTTTTAAATCTTAGCTGCCTGCTCTTCTTGTCTTCCAGAATCGTTTGCACCAGCCGATGCTTATACTGTTTCCACTCGGCCTCGTTTGCACGTTTCTCTAGCAAGTCGTTGCTCTGATTATGCTGCTTATACAGCAACCACGACGAGTTCCGTTTTTGTGTGCCGGCAGTCAGACAATGTGTAGAATCCCACCGAGTTGCAGCGGCAGGAGAAGTTTCACATTGCAAGATATTTTGATGGAGCAGGTCACGGCTTGGTGCCGAAAGTGACTGCACTAAATCTGTTGATGTAAAAAACAGAATCTCTGCAGATACACTGGTAATCAATGCACTTTTTGCGCATGCGACTCCGTGATCGAGCATTAAATACTCACGTGATGTTCGTGGCGGAATCCAAGATGAGCTAGCGCAGAAGAACGCTCCTCTCGGTATCGTAACTGCTGTCATTGGAATTGCAGTTGTCGCAGAATTGCAAATGGTCTTGTCAGGTGTGACATGCATTGCTTTGTTTTTCTGAAAGAGCTTTAGTCGATCTTCGAGGTAGCTATTGGGAAGGAAACCATGGATAACGCCGCTCATTTTCAGAAATCCGAGTGGGTCTCCGGTCTGTTCCAACTTAGTAAAAAACACCAATCCAGCTTTCTCGCGGTTGTGGTGCTCAGTGATGAGCGAACCGCAGAGATTAAACGCGATAGATGGGTCTGGCGGAAGTCTTATACCAGATGGAGATATTTGGAAAAGCTCACCTTCACGGACGATAATGAGACCATCGACAAATTGTTCCTCGCAACAAATGACCTTTGATCCCACGATTTTGGATGATTTTGCCTGTATTCAGGAAAGCAGACAGGATGTTAGTGATCGACGTCCTAAATCTCCTTGTTGAAGGAATTGTTACAGACTTTTAGAGCTAGCTGCTTCAATTCATTCGCTGGGATGCCTTCAAAGACCGGAGCCATACAAAGAAAACGAACAATTGAAGCTTGCTGCAGCAGTTGTTAAAGTCAGAATACTCCCAAACCGGCGTTGCGCGCAAAGAAGTGCAATCTCACCTGGGCTTTCGCTTGAGCTTCTTCGATCTCAACCAAATCGTGCCACGAAAGCATGATAATGTCACACGCCTGTGTGGTTATGACAGAGTAAGTGCTGTAACAATCAAAAATCAAGCCAACATAGCGAGACATTTCATCAGCTATCTGTTCAAGAACATACTGATACTCCATGGCCTTTACCGTGCAGCGTCATTGAATCGACCTTGCGCTCCAACGATAGTTCCTGCACCGAGCTCACATAAGTGCATTTGCCTATCCTTCCACCTCGCTGGTCGCGACTGTATCAAAAATTGGTCAAGGCTCTTTGATTCGTTCTTGGTTTTCGTCGTGGCTGCTACTAATTGCTCTAATGAGAAGTGACTGTAATCATTGTCCAGATCCTGATTGTCTGCTAAAGGTTCTTCAGATGCATTATCGTCAATCTTAGCTTCTTGATCATCAGCTATACCTTGAACTATCGTCTTGGATGCTGATATCCGGCCTTTGCAGATAAGAAAAACGTGTGAACCTTCGGTGTTTTCCAATAACAGCGGCGTTTCTTTAGCGATATTGACAAATCCAATCACGTTCGCACACAATTGCAGACACACTTGGGGTTGCAACGCTGCGCAGAATGGGAATTGCTTCTGCAAGTAATCCATCAGAAACTCCAAATCCTCAATCGACCGCGTATCTTGAGGTGAACTAGCAACCTTCATGCTGCGTTTGTGCGTCCATGCTTCAAAAGGGATCTCAGGTTTATCCGATATTCCATCAACAACCCTATAGACCGGCTCAGAAGTATACATGTCACCTATTGACGTTAGAGCAAGTGCTTCTTTCACTGGTTGACGCTCTCCACATTGATTATCACATGTAGATGTTTTGGAGCACGTATTCATTTCCTCAAGGTCATGTAGCGGAAAACTTGGCTCATGGCCATGTTTGTGGCAATATGCAAAATCTCGTGCCGCTCGCTCAAAATCTCCATTTATCCTGTAGGCTGCGGCGCGTTGGCGATAGAAGAGCAATTGCTCTTTGGAATTGGTTTTGCTGTTCAAGATTGCACGTGTATAACAGTCGATAGCATCTTTCACTCTTGATGTGCGCATTAAGATGTTGCCCATGTTATAGTGAGTGAATGGATCCTCTTTATCCAATGCCAGCACTTTTTCGTACGTGGTGAACGCACGTTTGTAATCACCAATCTTTTCGTATGCAAGCGCGAGTTGAAAGAGCGCTACTTTGCGCGTGCTGGTAGTGTTGCTACATTTGACGAGATTTGCATAATACTCGATCGCTTCACGGTAGTTTCCTTTGGCTCGTGATTGGAAAGCTTTTACGCGATAAAATTCTGGAAGACTCACAGCGTTTGCGACGGATGCGCTTGATCGATGAAGTAGTTCTTTGTTTTTCAGTTCAACACTCTTCGCCAGCAGTGGACTCGTATATTCTACTTGATCTAATTCCTGACGTGCTGCTTCTTTGAGAACTCGTCCACCCAATGAGGAACTTCTCGGGGTGAAGCTTTTCGATGCATCAATAGTAGACGGCTGACGAGTTCTAGTTCGACACGTCGCAGGACGCTTTGGCAAATTCACAAACAGTTTCATATTATGTCCATTGTTTGTTTCCAAGTTTCCTCGTGCTGTAGCTGGCCGCTGCTGGCGAAAGGCGATGCTATGGTTCTGGGTATGAGTTTCCGTGGCGGATTGACTGAGAAATGTCCATTCTGACGTTGGGTGGTGAACGTGACGTCGATATGAAGCCGAGGACCCACAGCGAGTACTTCTTGGACGTGGAATGACGTTGTCGCTGTGTGAGGCTATCGGTCGAGACGGACGAGTGACAGAGTACAAATGCTGTGCAACTGGACAGCCAGGAGAAGCAATTGGAGGTCCAATCTCAGTCTGGTGAGGACCATGGTCCTTCTCCATCGCAGTCAATTCCTTTGTTAGCTAGTTTTTGCTGCTGTAGTTGCTTGACAGCTTTCAAAACCTATTCTTAGCTGATTCAATTCATCAATGACAACATTCCAACTTCAACGTCTATCCATGCTTGAGATGCAAGAAATTTACGCCGACATTGCTGTCAAGTCGTATTTCACAAATATCATAACCACATATTCCCACAAAAGTCCAAGATTTGCATCCATAGAGCTATCTAACTAGTTGGAATACTTCGAACTTCATGATTGCCTTCTGTATTTGTTTCAAGAGTTTGTCCCTCTCATCCCATGATACCACGGCAAAGAGTTCGATCGCTAGCTATTGTATCATACGGTATATGAATTCGCTTCTTTTCTGAACTAGCGCAAAATACTGTTAACCCTCTGCAATAGAGCAGATCTTGTCGAGTCCATAATGAGCATGTTGTCAGGTTTGGCATCACCCAATCATGGCTACAACTTCACAACGTACCCATATTTGTCAGATGACAACAGATCCGGGTTACGTTTGAGGTTACATTGTACCCCAAACGTTGCGTGTAACTCCATCATAACTACTGGAAGCAGGAAGAGCACAAGAAAGCAGCAATGGGTTCGCAGATGCGAGTGACGCCGGACGTCCTGCGCGGATTCCAGCATGCAACAGATCGTATTCGCAATATATGCATTCTCGCACACGTCGATCATGGTAAGACCACTCTCAGCGACAGTCTCGTCTCAGCGAACGGCATCATCTCCGAGAAACTCGCGGGCAAAGTACGAACAGCTACATTCTATTTGGGTTCGCTTGTATAAGTTCTGATGTTTCATTGTACCTGCTGTGGTTTTGTATGCTTCTGCCCACAGATTCGCTATTTGGATAACACAGAAGAAGAGCAAATCCGTGGGATTACGATGAAATCCAGTGCGATTTCGCTCGTATATCAACCCGAACCAGCACCAGGAGCAACTTCCGAAGAATCAGCCACGCCGTCACTGCCATTTCTGATCAACCTGGTGGATTCTCCAGGTCATGTCGATTTTTCATTTGATGTATCGACGGCTGTGCGGCTATGTGATGGGGCATTGGTGGTCATTGACGCAGTGGAAGGAGTTTGTGCCCAGACCCATGCAGTGTTAAGACAGGCGTGGCATGAAGGCATTCGACCATGTCTTGTGATTAATAAGATGGATCGACTCATCTTCGAATTGCAATTCTCTGTAGAAGAAGCCTACCAGCGGCTAAACCGGATTTTGGAACAAGTGAACGCCGTGCTCAGTTCGCTCATTCGCATGGACGTGCTGGCCAAATATGAGGGTGATGATGATGATGAGAACGAAAACGAGAAGCGTGAGATCGATGAAGAAGCCATTACGAACGAAACTGAACAGCTCGAGAATGAACTTTTGTTTTCACCATCGAACGGCAATGTCGTATTTGCGAGCGCTGTAGATGGCTGGGCGTTCAGCATCGGCTTCTTCGCCCAATTGTATGCCAAGAAACTCGACCTACCGTTTCGAAAAGTACGACAGGCACTCTGGGGAGATTACTACTATCATGGCGTGAGCAAAAAGATCGTCACGAAACCACCAACTTCAAACAGTCAGACCATGTTTTGCTCGTTCATCCTCGAGCCCATTTGGACTACATACACGACGCTGGCGAATCCAGTGCAATCTGATGCTGACTTTGAAGCCGCTCGAAAACTGACAAAGCAGTTGCGTGTGGCCAAGCTTGTGTCTGATCGAGAGTTAAAACACACCGACCGAAAACTGACGATCCAGGCCGTCATGCGGAAATGGCTGCCACTTGCCTCAAGTGTCTTGAAGATGGTGACGCGTGCGCTGCCCAGTCCAGTCGCAGCACAGGCGAAGCGCGCTGAAAAGCTCTGCGCCACCTCGTCGCTGCGTTTCGATAACGATACACGTCATGCTGCAGTGTTTCGCTCGCTGCAAACCTGCCAGATCTCACCTGAAGCGCCAGTGATCGTGTACATTTGTAAGATGATCTCAGTCGAAGCCAATGTGTTATCGGATTTCCAACGGTGGGGTCTGCAACAATCAGGCGGTGAAGAAGTCTATGTGGGGGTCGGCCGTGTGTACTCAGGCGTCTTACGTGCTGGCCAACCGATTTACGTTTTGGATCCGAAATTCCAAGGTTATTATGGTGAAACAGAACACGATGACGACAATCCAGCCAAATTAGACGCCATCAAACACGTCACGCGCGTGGATAGTGGCATTATTCGTCCATATATGATGATGGGGCGAGAACTGCATGCACTAGAAGCAGTTCCTGCGGGAAACATCGTGGGGATTGTGGGATTACACGAACACGTTTTGAAAACAGCCACGCTCTCGTCAACCCTGGCTTGCCCGTCATTGACGAAGATGCCCTATCAGGCCAAGCCTATCGTTCGTGTTGCTGTCGAGCCAGAAGATCCTCGTAACTTTGCAGCACTAGAAGCTGGTCTTCAACGTTTGTATCGATCGGACCCAACAGTGGAAGTGCAGGTACAGGAAACAGGAGAACACGTCATCGTAGCCCTGGGTGAATTACACTTGGAGCGATGTATCAAAGACCTGAAGGAACGATTTGCTAAGGTAGCAGTGCATGTATCCGAACCGCTTGTTGGGTTCCGTGAAAGTGTCGTCGATGGCAACATCACGGCTTTCCAGGAGCAAGTTGTCTTCAAGGATTTGCTAGCGGCTTATTCTACAAACTCCTCGTCAACGACAGATAATCAGGCAGCGTCAACAGAACCTGAAGATCCGAAAGTGGCAACTGCGACGACTCCAGACGGTACCCTAACGCTCAAGTTACGTGCTGTCCCCCTTCCGTTAGCTACGGCTCAATTATTGGAAGAGAATGCCGAGCTATTGAAGCGCATTGTGTCTAGTACTAGCAATGAAAGTACTAGTGTTGGTGATAGCGATGCAGTCGCTGATACAGGTGCTGGCGATGAAGATGGATCCATGAATGATACAGATATACCAGTAAAAGCAGCAACGGACGAGTTTAAGAACAAATTGGAGGAATCCTTGCGTGCAAGCGCAGATCCATTCTGGAAAACCATTCCATTGAATCGACTTTGGTGCTGTGGACCACGCCGGGTTGGTCCTAATTTGCTGGTCAACAACATTCCAGGTTATGAGACGACATTGTCGCTCTTCTCATCCTCATTACCAGCCGCTTCAGAGCCAGAACATTTTCAGATGCTAAGAAAATTGGAAAGTAGCATCGTCACGGGGTTCCAGATGGCATCATCGGCTGGTCCATTGTGTGATGAGCCTGTGTGGGGCGTCGCATTCGTGATCAACAACATCATTTTTCATGAAAAGAAAGAGGCTATGGTTGCGAGTAGTGAAGGTGATGCGGTTGGGACAAGCGAAGATAAAGACAATGGGGATGAGGGCAGCAAATACGGTCCACTGAGTGGACAAGTAATCTCGCTCATGCGCACACTTTGCCGCGTGGCGTTCGTGAAGCAACCTGTGCGACTCGTTGAGGCAATCTACGAGTGTACAGTGCAGTGCTTGTCGGAGCAACTAGGTAAACTATATAGCGTCATCTCAAAACGGCGTGGTAATATCATCTCAGAGGAGCTATCTGATGGCACAGCGCTATTTACCATCAAGGCACACATGCCGGTCGTTGAAAGTTTTGGCTTTGCGACTGATTTGCTCATCCAGACCTCTGGCGCTGCAAGCAACCCGCAGCTCATCTTCTCGCATTGGAGTGTCATGGAGATGGATCCGTTTTTCCAGCCACAGACTGAGGAGGAGCGTGAAGACTGGGGAGAACGCATTTACGAACACAATTACGTGCGCCGGTACATCGAGGCCATCCGCAAGCGGAAAGGACTCGCACGTGATGAGAAAATCGTCGTCCACGCCGAGAAACAGCGCACATTGAATCGAAAAAGATAGAGTTGTTTGGTGATTTTGCCTTTGGTCTTGTTTGAACAGCGAGATGCTTTAGATAACGCCGAAAAAAAGACGTGTGTTGTTAAGTAAAAAATCTTCTAGGATTACTAGTTCCTGTACACTTTCAAGCATGCTGCACAGTTTTAAAGTAGAAACAAGGATAACACAAGATGAGGATCGTTCACCAACGACGAACGATTAAGGCGAAGATGGACGTAGCATGATACTCCACTATAAAAGCGCCAAGACGGCGATAGTATATATACAATGTTTATTATCGAGAAGGCAGATGGCTTGCAGATTTTGTCCGTCAATTCAAATTGTTTGAATCGGATCTGATCCACAGAGAGCAATCATTCCTCATTTGTGAATCAGAATGATCAACGAATGGAATTTCCCTCATCAGTGCGTCCTGTATCAACGAAGAGGAGGAGGCACAGAAGAAAAGAAAGTACATAGATATTGATGGCACGATGATTATCTCCATAAAGGGATCCGTTTGATTAGCATATCTTCCAAGCACATTGTACCATCATTCCGTTAATCTGGAGCAAAAGTACCAAGAGAGACAGACGTATCAGCTTTGACAATATCCTTGCATATCATTCTGCATGCACCAATTGTTAGTTGTCTCACTCTTATTCACAAATCTCGCTCGAGCCAAACCATATAGACGGGTGTTTTTCAGTCGCATTAGTATCCAATTTGTTATTCTTAGCGAGATAGAAGTATGGACAAGATCAATGCCTGGGTCGTTGGTGCCGCAGCCGTCCTGGCTGCAACGCTTTACGTGAATCGCCACAGTATCTTCTGGCCATTCATCGACAACTCCGCCGCTTGTTTAGAGTACGTGGAGAAGAACGCCACACGTGGTGATCCGGCGTCGGTCATCGCCGCGATCGACGAGTTCACCAAGACACGGCACATGATGAACGTTGGGAAGCACAAAGGCGCGGTTGTGGATGAAGAGATTCGAAAGAAAAAGCCGCTGATTATGGTAGAACTGGGAGGCTACACGGGCTACAGTGCCGTGCGGTTCGCGAGCTTGCAGCGTGCGGTGGCTGGCGATAAAAAATCGCACTATTTTTCGTTTGAGTACAGCCCTGTGTACGCCGAGCGGATCCGCAAAATGGTCGAGTTTGCTGGTCTGGCTGACCAGGTGACGGTTGTGGAAGGTGCTTTCTCAGAGAAGTATCAACTGCTCAAGGACAAGACTGTCGATGTACATGACCACCAGTCTGTTTTAACGAATCTGTATTCCTGTTGCTGACTCGCTTTTGTTATTCGATTTGTAGCTCTATTTTATTGATCACGACAAGCGTGCGTACTTGTCGGATGTCAAGCTGATCATCAATAGCGGAACATTGGCGAAAGGGTCGGTGCTCACAGCTGACAATGTCATCATCCCCGGGGCTCCTGATTACCTTGAGTTTGTGGAAAACCACCCACAATTCAACACGATCCGTCACTATGCGCAGCTTGGCAATGGACCATTGCAGGATGCGATTTCAGTGGCAGTCTTCAAAGGATGAAGGGTGCACATGAGGAAAAATAGGCAGATATCAGGGATGCAATTAGTCTTTTAGTACTTGCAGGATTCTAACAAAATTTACTGGTAATGCAAATACTCGGCTAATGAGATATAAGCCAACATCGTTGAGCATAATGCTGCGTAACTATGCCAATTTGCCTGATCATAGACGGTCTACAATGAGCTTATAAGTAATTACAAGTTATTCAATTTCATAAACGTGGGATATCCGTGCTTTCACAGGTGACATGCATTCGAAAGCCCAGGCGCGTGTATTGAAGGTGCATGGACTGTCCCTCCTCAGATAAGATGCGTTCACTCATTTTCCGATTTCCACCGCCAGACACACCACTACAAGAAAACTCACGCAAGAAACAACGCGAAACCAAATAATCATGAATCAAGAACGACGAGGACCTCCACCAGGTCAACCTGTCGATCAGTACGCTTTTATTGTCGTTTATCCATTTTTTCCCTTCAACTTTGCTAGTTGATGTAAATATTCCTGTTCATTCGTTTATGTATTTCCAGCTCTGCTGCTTGTCTGGAGTATGTGAAAACTCACGCGACACGTGGTGATCCGGCATCTGTGGTTGCCACGATCGACGAGTTCAAGAAAACGCACCACATGATGAACATTGGCCCGTTCAAAGGTGCAATCATTGACGAAGAAATCCGCAAGAAACAGCCGCTCATCATGGCCGAACTGGGCGGATATGCTGGCTATAGCGCCGTCCGGTTCGCCAGCGCCCAGCGTGAAGTTGCAGGCAGCCAAGAATCGCACTATTACTCGTTTGAGTTTAGCCCCGAGTATGCTGCGCGTATCCGCGAGATGGTCGAGTATGCGGGACTTCAAGATCAAGTGACAGTTGTTGAAGGCGCCTTCAGTGACAATTATGAGATTCTCAAAGGCAAGACCGTGGATGTAAGTTGGTTAAAGTGCAATTTCTATCCGTATTTGATGAGTGGTATAGTCATTTGCGCTGCACTGTTTGGATAATTAAATTTGTTGTAGATCTACTTTATTGACCACGACAAGAGTGTCTACCTGTCAGACGCCAAGCTGATTGTGGAGAGCGGAACGCTCGCGCCTGGTTCGCTGCTCATTGCCGACAATGTGTTGATTCCAGGTGCACCGGACTACCTCGAGTACATTGAGAACTCCAATCCGCAATTCGTGACGACTCGGCATGATGCCAAGCTCGGCGAAGGTTGGATGGATGCCGTCTCGGTCGCCATCTTCCAATGCTAGTAAAACGAGAGAAATTGATACATAGCTCAATTGTACGGTGTACGTAGCTAATGTCAATGCCAAATTTCTAATATTTGAGTGACCACATTCTGGACAAAAAGCACTCGTGCGACTTTATCATAAGTTTTACTGACTTATACATGGAGGAGCAGATCAGCCTATCTGGATCACAGTGTCCATGGTCAATGTCGAGCAACACTCCGCTTCATTGGCACATCCCTTGCTTGCGGAGCAACTTGGTAACATGTGGTGTCCAGAGACCAAGATCCGTTTACGCTGCTGCAAGTTGCATCTACATTCATGTCATTGCAAACATTCTGAATTTACTATTAAATTAAAGATATATTCATTTATAAAGGTATAAAATGTTATTTTTTAAGAAGAAATACTACTGAATCACGCTGTACATTTATTTATAAAGGTATAGGTAACAAATGCATTCCTTCAGCTGAATTCGTTCGCCTTATTCCCCAAATTTCTCTGTGCACGATACTCCTGTGAGGCGATATGAGCACTGCTTCATCTCCCACTAAAGACAGGAAGCATGGCTCTCCCAACTGGCTTGCTGGCGGGTTCCTCGAAGAAACGTAAGTGGCTCCTCACTCTTCTTTCACTGCAACCTCCAACTCTGAGACGAATTGGATTTTGCTGCTGTGTATTGTAGCTGTGCTGCGATGCTTCAACATGTACTGGAACACGCCGAACGTGGTAATCCGGCATCTATCATTTCCACGTTGGATGAATTTTCCCGAAAAATGATGAATGTGGGTAAGGAAAAAGGAGAGATCGTTGATGCCGAAGTGCGCAAGAAGAAACCAACCATCATGGTCGAATTGGGCGCCTTCGTTGGCTACAGTGCTGTGCGCTTTGGTGCATTGCAACGCGAATTGGCTGATGGCAAAAAGTCGCACTACTACTCGTTTGAGTACAATCCAACCTTTGCCGACCGAACGCGTCAGGTATGTGGAAATAATCAGATTGATGTAGCTGGAGTTGTGATAATTAGGTATGTTTGATCCATGCGTAGCTGGTCGAGTTTGCTGGGCTATCAGATCAAGTGACGGTCATCACCGGTGCCTTTGCTGACCAGTGTCATATCCTCGAGGGCAAGACTGTGGATGTTCGTACTTCTTTTTCCATTAAGAATGGAGTATCACAGCTACATATTGATGCGAGTTGCTCACATTTATTGCTTGTCCTTTGATGTTCAGTTGTACTTTATTGACCATGAGAAGAGCGTCTACCTCTCCGATACTAAGCTCATTGTCGAAAGCGGCACGTTGGTACCAGGATCTCTGCTCGTCGCGGACAATGTGCTCATCCCTGGCGCGCCCGATTACCTCGAGTACGTGGAAAATACTCCACTCTTCTCGACCGTTCGTCATGAAGCGTATCATGGTATGTTTCCGCACAAGGACGCCATTTCTGTGGCGACGTATCTTGGATCTAGCAGCATGTAAAAGAATACTATATAATATAGATGGCGCTTTATCATTGGTCATATTCACCTCCATTTATATATCAACCATGCGGCTGTTGTTTCCTTTGATATTTGAGCTGGAGACGTCACGCTCTTCGCGTGAATCTAATGAACATTGCATCCGACATGCCGCATCATTCAAGGTATCAATGGCACAACATCGGTGGAGCCTGGATACGCAATCATGAGTACATATGATGCATCTTCAGTACCTACATTCGTGATAGAGTATCACGAAGGTTCTGTTGCCGTGATGGCGGTGCCACTTTCCTTACTTCCATTGGGGTTTGCCCACAAACGCATCTAATCTCGCAAATGCAGATCGATGGGTTCTCTTGATGTTGAAAATGCGAATGGTGTTAAAGACCAGACAGAGATTGTGCGACAAATGAGATGATTTGTTCGTATGCAGATGCGCATACTGTTGCAGCTCTTGAGTGATTAGCACGCGTAAAGAGTTGCTTTACGACGCCAGGGAACAAGCACTCGTACAGGTTCACCATCATTCCCATTGAGGCACACGCCCTCGCATTGATGATTACACATCAGCTTTTCCACATATCTAGTAGAATCTAGAAACGGCAATACGCATGCAAGCGTTGAAGCGGCTTCGAAGAGCTGGTATTAATACAGCTACTCATCCTGGACGTATCCTGATTCGCCCACTGGCGCCAGGGACTCGCTTCGCAACCAGCTCATTTACACATTTTCCAGCTATTTTAACAGCAGCAACCTATTCGACCGCTACTACTACTGCCATGACTACCTCCGCACCACAGCGAAACTTTGATCGCTCCGACTGGGAGAAAATTGCCAACGCCAGGTATGCAGTAGATAAACACCCGACTATTTTGTCAGTTACCACTTGAAAGTGTTTGTATTGTTACCAACTTGTTCGGCTGTGTATTTGCTTGTTTAGCTCGGAAGCGTGTTTGGCGTATGTGAAAGAGCATGCCACACGTGGTGACCCGGCGTCAATCATCGACACCATCGAAAAGTTTACGGAAACGAACCACATGATGAATGTCGGTCCCACGAAAGGTGCCTTCGTCGACGAAGTGATCCGCAAGAAGACACCATTGGTTATGGCGGAATTGGGGAGCTACACGGGCTACAGCGCCGTGCGGTTTGCAAGTCTGCAGCGCCAAGTCACGGGCAACAATAGCTCGCATTATTATGCATTTGAGTTCAATCCCGTCTATGCTGAGCGTGTGCGAGAGGTAAAGGGTATCCTTCTTGTTCTGAGTAGCTATGAAAAGATGAATTGAATTTTTTTGGCTTGATTACTTGCTATGTAGATGGTAGACTTTGCTGGTCTGAGCGACCAAGTGACCGTCACGGTTGGACCATTCTCTGAAAACTATCACATCCTCAAGGGCAAGACCGTCGATGTAAGTGTGAAGTTGTGCTGCTTTCCTCTGTATGAATTAGAACACTTCATTACCATCGTCTTGCTTTTTGTAGATTTACTTTATCGATCACGAGAAATCTATCTACCTCTCGGATGCCAAACTTATCGTTGAGAGCGGCACGCTAGCGCCAGGCTCCATCCTTGCAGCGGATAACGTCATTCGCCCCGGAGCTCCAGACTACCTCGAGTACGTGGAAAATAGTGGTCTGTTCTCGACCGAACGACATTACGGACAACCTGGACGTGATGGCGTTGCGGACGCTATTTCCATCGCTACCTATCTTGGAGAAAACAAATCTTAGGAACTCTAGGAGCTGGAAATGAAGATTTCTCTAACCTAATGAAGAGGCAATACCATTTTTTTGAACGATTTACTTGTGTATATTGTTCTTTGTGATTTACTGTAAATGGCTAACAGAGATGTAAATCTTATTATCAATTGGTGGGGATCGATATTCTTATAAGCAACGTCCGTGTGACTGGAGTAGCATATCGAGCATTATCGCAGAATAGCAACTTCTCTGGTGGATGAATTAGAGTTCTATCGACAGGTATGAAAGTTGACTAAGGCTTATATAACCGCTTCTGATGGTCAACATGATGAAGCAACAGATGAGGAGCTCGAGGATAACAACCACATGGAACGGTATATTCGGGTCAAAGATGAAAGAGATGCACAGCATGAAGACACATCGGAAGCACTCAATCAAGATGCGCTATGAATGCGGGATGATAACGACGTAGGCCACCAACCAGCAGTAACGGAATCGGCAGCAGCAAATAAAAACATGCTACATGATTCTATAGCACACGATCGAAATGAATTTGAACAGTAGCAACCTGCGATAGAAACATTGCAGGAACATGCAGTAACCAATAGGCTTCTTTCCTCCATTACAGACAAGCTCAGCCCTCCAGCTCCATAGAAGCAGCATTAAACAGATTGCACATGTGTTTGAATTATGCATTTGATGTCATCCCTTGCGTTTAACCTTTATTCCTCACATCATTGTACTATGCGTGGTACAAATGGGAAAATAGTTACACTCATCCGTTCCCGGAATCATAGCAGTGAGGACTTTTATCACCTCAGTTTCTGATTTCGAGTATCAATTCATTCTCTTTCCTCGTGAACGCCTCGAATCTTTTCTTTTTCTTCACTTGGTCGATGAATAGTCTCAAAATGCTGATTGCGGCGTTGATGTCACGGTCCCACAATGTGTGATGGCATTCACTATTTTTGCAGTATCGCACACCATAAAGACTGTCACTGACAACTTTTCCGTCAAGGACGAACCTCTTCATCTTCTTGTGGCAAGCACAACACGACACCTGGAACCAATTTTTTCCATAGGGTCATTATGGGAACATTAATGTTGCCTTTAGCTGAGCTTGTGAAACTTGCGTTTCCATACGCGAGCATCTGGCCGAATAAGCTATACTGGGTCTGGGTGCTTGCACGGACCAGCAGTGAAACAGCACTCTTGATTATCTTGCCTTGGTGCTTTTCAAAATAGTCACTGTTGTGAAGACGTATCTGCAGGTACATCCACTTACACAATCGGAAGTAGAACGTCACTCGGTTGCTGACTTGAAAATTCTGCCTTGCTTGTTGAGCAATCATAACCAACATCTGAGCCATGTGGGGTCTTCGTTCTGTCATTTCATAAACTGAAGGATGCCGGGTCCTGTAAAGGTCTAGGCTGGTTTCCACGTCAGAATGAATCTCTTCACTGCCGGTCAAGTTGGCTATTGCAGATGAGCATCGATTGAAAAAGTTATTATCCAATGGAGTTCTTCGCCAACTTCCAATAATCGCAGAATATGGACAGACGCCAGCATGGATGCCTCACATGCTATTCTTGAACAAAGTCGTACAGCCTCATCAATCTTTTTTGTTATTCTTTTGTCTTTGCAAAACTTTCGCCACCCAGTCTTCACCGTTGTGTAGACTATTTGCTTTTGTCGAGCTTCCCGCTCCGCATAATCCGGGCAGGGTTTCTGCTTTTTAGCGGTGTTCTCTTCAGTATCGTTGCTCGTTGATGCTATTTCACTACAACGTTCAAACACAAGAACACCTCGTAGCTGGTTTGATCTTTTCGATAGTTTTAATTATACTGTTCCTCAAAGTTGCGGTTCTTTCTATCTTGGCAAATGGTGTTGAAGCGATACTCAATAGATGGACGTGAGGTGGCAAATATTTGAATTCAATATCCTTCGCTATTAAGAAGCCCAGTAGAAACTAACACTGCAAAACAATGTCTACTTCATACACTACAACTGCACTTCCTCTACTACACCTGCGGAAAAAAGGTTAAATCAACGTGTTGGAGTAACTTGTCGAATTCGATACTGTGGTTAGTGGTTGGCAGTAATTTTAGGGTAACATGGCTATTGACAAGCAAAGTGAGGAAGTGCATGTGGAGGAAGAGGACAATGTTGTGGGCGCGCTGTTCCAGTTGAACGGCGAAGACAACACATACAATCGGGATGACTGGATCCAGGACATCGCCATCAACGACTCGACCTCCTTCCGTATCTCACTTGCCGAGGATGACGGCGCGATTCCCGGTTCCCTCTTTGCCTGTGCGCTCTGGAATGGCGCGGTAAGGCTATTATAATCCGTCGTACGTACCGATTATCATGATAGTTGTCGATTCACTAAAATGTATCTATATGCAGCGATTCATTGCCAAGTACTTTGCTGATCATTCGACGCTGGTAAAAGGGAAAACCGTCGTGGAATTCGGCGCTGCCTCGTACGAACATCACCATATGCATCAATTGCCTATCTGACTATTTCGAAAGAGCTAACGCACTTGCTTTGTATACGTTTTGTGTGTGCAATAGAGCACTTCCGTCGCTGGCGGCACTGCATTTAGGCGCCAAAGTGGCTGTAATGACAGGTAAAAGAAGGATGAAATGCTGCAGTGTACTAATGAGGGATCAATGATACCTTGACGATTAAAATGAGGTGAAATGGAATGGATAACAATCTGTAGACTACCCGAACGAATTCTTGCTGGATAATATGCGACAGAACATCGCGCGCAATCACCACTTGCTTGGCACAGGAGCTGCGCATGTGCTTGGCCATCTGTGGGGGAGTAGTACCGAAGAAGTACTGTGTTGTGTGGACCAAGATGACAAAGGGTTTGATGTTGCAGTCGTGGCCGAGTGTCTATGGCTGCATCACCTGGTGAGTTGCGTAGTTGCACATTTCTTTTTTTGCAGTATTGATTTCTTATGAGTTAATGTTCCTCTCTCTGCTTTTTCCGCATAGCATGTTGATCTCCTCAAGTCAATCCATTCGTGTCTCCGCGTTGGTGGACAGGTACCATCTATATCTTCGTCTTTCTTCGGATTACTGTTCACCTGTAGCCTAATACTAATGTTGTTGTTGTTGCTTCTGCTGATGATTTTGACTGCAGGCATACGTGAGTTTTGCACACCATGTACCTGGTCACGAAGAAAATGACCTCTCGTTTTTCCAGAAAGCCAAAGATCTCTACGGATTCGAGAGTGAGTATCTCGACACTCTCGCGGCTCCGCACGTGTTTAATGCCGACAAGCTCGTGGATCAATATTTATATCGACTCACCAAGACAAGATAGGAACGATAAACAGTCTGAGGAAATTGCCAATTGTGGTAAAGGTAGCAGCAAAACTATAATGATGTAACTATTCACTCTTCCCCAGGTCATTGAGGCGAGAGGAATGTCTACGCTCAGTCTCATTTACATCCATTGCGTTCTTCCTTCCTTTTTGAGGTGTAGCCCCACAGAATGATTGTGTCGTTCGCTTTCGCAGCTTTGCTTCAACTCAATACCCATAATAGAAAGAACAGGGTATTATATAGTAAAGGTTATTTTCATGTTAATAAACATATTGAGTATTTTGAGTACATTCTATTCATAAATTTACAAAGGTAACAAGCATTCCGTACTTCTACCTAATGAAGTCACTGCATTTGCAGAGTTGCCACCGCCAAGACAAGACGAGCAAGAGGAAGAAGAACGAATATGAGCGATTCTTGGACGCAAACTGTGGTCGCGGGCGTCGCGAAATGGGTGCATGCTATCGGCGGACCACTGGGATTGAATCGGAAAATGGACACCAAGTGCGTATCTATCTACTGTTCACCTGCTTCAATTGTTTTGAGTTCTAACCATTGCGTATTCGTCATCTGTTAGTTCGCTGGCATGTCTGGAGTACGTCAAGCAGCACGCAGAGCGAGGGAATCCGTCCTCTATCGTGGCAGCAATTGATTCATTCGCAGCGAAACACATGATGATGAACGTCGGTGACCGGAAAGGTGCGATCGTGGATGACGAAATCCGCGCAAAGAAACCGAAAGTTATGGTCGAGCTTGGCGCGTATACGGGATACAGCGCTGTTCGATTTGCGAACATTCAGCGAGAAGTGAGTGGTGCACACTCGCATTACTATTCGTTTGAGTATTCACCAGTGTTTGCAGCGCGCGTGCGAGAGGTACGTACGGAAGAGTAGTGTAAGCTTAAACTACAGGTGTGCGGACTCTAACAAGTTTTCGCTTCGTAGATGGTCGAATTTGCTGGGTTATCGGATCAAGTGACGGTGATTGAAGGTTCCTTCGCAGATCAATTTGAGGCAGCTCTCAAAGATAAGCATGTGGACGTAAGTTGCGGTCGTACTCGGTTATATGATGGATCTGTTTGGTATGCTCATTTATTCCTCGTTACGATGCAGATTTACTTTATCGACCACGACAAGAGTCTTTATCGCACTGATGCTGAGCGTATCGTATCTAGTGGCACACTGAAACCAGGATCGCTGCTGATCGCAGACAATGTCTTGTTCCCGGGAGCCCCAGACTACCTCCAATATCTTGAAGAGAGTTCTCACTTCACGAGCACACTACACCGAGTAGAAATGGATATGGCATCGATCGTCGATGCTGTGTCTATTGCTACCTACAGGGGATAACGAAAGTGTCTAGCATTTCAAAAGTGTACAGGATGAAAGTGAATGCATCTATTGGTTAGTAACTCCTAGCTTATGCCACTTTTCGTTTCTTCAGAGCTGGCGATGGACTATGGCCACTTTTCTTCTTTTTAGCACTGCTACTTTCTTTCTCATCTACTTCGTTGTGTCCTTCCTCAAGCAGGTCCATCTTCAGCTCCTGACGGCTCCCAAAGGTCAATGTAACATAGACCTTGACCTGAATTTTATCAAACACCTTCAGTCGACGTCCATTCTGCTTCATGAGAGTGATTGTATGCTGGTCTGCATCATATCGCACCACTTGGTCATCGTCTTGCTCGTCCTTGTCACAAACAAAGATCATGCCTTCAATACCAAAGCGTGGTAAGAGCACCCCCACACCGTTATTCTTCACCTTCGTGATGACCGCATCCGTCACTGTGGGAAACTGCGCAAAGTATAGCAATGTGTGCAAGGCCACCGAGGCACGTCCAGCTAATTGAGCAGCATGATGTCGTCGATTCAATTGCTCACTAATCTCATGTAGATGTGATTTGCTCTCTAGGTAACTTGGTAACGGCGCGACTCCAATAGCTGCTGCTAATAGCCGATGTACCACCACATCTGCATATCGTCGAATAGGAGATGTGAAGTGCGTATAAATGGGGGCTGCCAGACCGTAGTGATGGAATTCCTTTGGCGTCACTTCACCAGAACTGAAATAACTGGCAGGCATCATACATCGCGTACATAGGATCCGAAGCAGCTTGTTGAAGTACTTATTATTGTTCTTGTTGGCTTTGTTTGCGGCTTCTTCTTTAGCCTGAGCGGCGTCAAGAGAATCTTGTAGTTGCTTGGATGTATCAACATGTAAATCGACGTTAACTGCCTTAGCTTGACTGATCAGCAAATCGAACTGACGCTTCGATGGGGCTGGATGTCGTCGCAGCATGGAAAACGTTGGGAAGTGACGCACAATCTTCTTCGCCACAGTGATATTGGCAAGCAGCATGAATTCTTCCACAAGAGCATTTGTATCGCGCAATGTGTACATCTGGACGTCTAGCGGATTCTGGGTCTCTGTATCAAGCACAAAACGCACTTCTGGAGACGCCAGTGTTAATGCACCAGCTTCAATACGTTTCGCACGGAGACGCGTCGCAATAACGTTCAAGGTCTTGATGCCGCCACCAAGCAGTTGACGTCGAGCCCACTCCTTGTCGTTCTTTGCTTTGTTGGTTTGTGCCTTCAGTTTCTCATCTTCTTTGCTTCCAAGCACTGCTCCCGCCTCCGGGTCATCCAGAAAAACCTGGGCCTCCTGATACGACAATGAGGCGATCGATCTGATGATACTCTTGCAAAATGAAACGTCTACAATCTGGACATCACGGTCACCAACGAGCTGCATTTCCCATAAAACACTGAAGGCAAAGTGATCTTCGGTGGACGTCAATGAGCAGAGCTTTGTGGTCAACAGACCTGGCAGCATATCCAAACGACGGTCAACAAGATAAGTAGATGTACCACGATCAGCAGCCTCTTCATCCAAAGCCGACCCAGGTGCAACAAAATGAGTCACGTCAGCAATGTGTACACCCACTTGCAGGTTTCCATTCGGCAACAGACACGCATGGAGTGCATCATCAATATCTTTACAATTAGGAGGATCGATACTCATCACTGGCAGGCCACGCAGATCACGTCGTCCAGTCGAGTTCTCCGCCGTAATTTTCCAGTCTTCAGGTGGCAAACACCGCAAGACCTCATCACTGAATTGATCACAGGGGATATCGTGCTCAATCAGCAATACATTCGTCTCGGTTTCTTTGTCTCCAATTACGCCAAGCGTGCGCACGTAATGGCCAAGAGGAAACTTACTATCAGCTGGCCACGAATCGATCGACACAAGAATGCGTTTATCCATCAATGTCTCCTGTTGACGTGTTTGAATCTTGATCTTTGGGACCTTGCGATCCACAGGAATAACAAGGCAATACCCCGAGGCAGATTGGATCGCAGATGCAGATCGTGGTGGTTCAAGAGATCCACAAAATTTACGCCAGTTCCGTTGAATGATACCAACAACGCGACCTGCTGGCTTCAGACTCAATGTTAGATCACTTTCAACGAGCGCCGCTTGTTCCAGTGGAATCGTAGGCTCAGCAATTCCCGCTTCTTCCTGTCGATCATTGTCTTCGTCTTCAGCTTCTTCGAGCGCTTCCGCTGCGGCAGTTCCATTGGCTGCAAATGAATCGGAAGGTTTCTTCCACTGAGCCTTAGGCAGTAACTGAATTGCGACGACATCGCCATCGATTGCACGATTAATATGTTCATGACCTTGGATCAGAACCGGTACTCTCGCATTGTCAGCACCATGAATAAGCACGTGACACTCTAACCAGTGGTCACGATTGCATCGAATTACACCCTGGAAGAATCGTTTGTTTTTTATACCGGCCAGGACTTCAGACATGGGAAGATGCTCAGGGTACAGGTTCTTGCGCTTCTTGCTGCTACTAATGCCTTCGGACGTTGTCGATGTCGTTGCTGAAGGATCTGTTGCAGTGCTAGACATCAAATCGCGAAGCTCGGGACACTCCTTCTCTAATGGACGCACAAAATCTTCAATGGTTGTGCCATTGGACACACCGTACCGAGCCGCATTCTCCAAATCGGCGGCGTTGTTTGCCACAAACAGCACTTTGATATCGCGACGTTGTAGCTCTAGTAGATGATCGGCATACCATTTCCAGGCAACAGCCACTGCACGTCGGTTGCGCTCTTCGTCACTCTCTAGTTCGGCGCCTCTATCTTCACCAGAAGTATGCCCATCGATATCGTCATTGTCCGCTGAAGACACTGGCAATTTGCGCTTCTTTTGCACATAACTCACGCGATGATGCTCATTTGCAAACACGACGAATCGGCGATCTGAGTTCATGATCAACGCACGCAGACGGTTGTAGGCACCCAAGTCCTGACGTTTGACGAATTCCCAGACCGTTTCCAGGATAATGACATCGCAAAACACTTCGACGCCACATTTCTTCCGCGTTGAGAACTCTAACACGTCCATTTGATTCAAGACCACCTCCATCGATGGTAGTATGTAGATGCTGTTGTGTGGCGTGGTCGACAGGATGGATTTCGTCATGCCCATGACCTGTGTTGAATGCGTCATGTCATTGTCGGTCATGCAGAGTAAGCAATTTGGCACCGAACAGCTTAAATCATCGCGCAAATACCGTTCGCGCACCGTGCGGATGATCTTTCCGCGCTTGGTTGCGAAATTCTTTTCATCCACACACCACAATACCGGATTCTCCACATCAGTCTCCGCCATCACAACTTGTCTGTATGTAGCTTTTCACTTGAGCGATCCGCCGCTTCCACCACTTTCGCTCATACTATTTTCAGCCAATCACATCATCATTTCATTTTAAATATTATTTTTGTCCAATGAATAAATTTATAGTTAATTTATTATATTTTATCCAATGAAAAAAGTCTAGATGATGACGCTTTAGCGATTAGGGGAGTCTGCATCCTACTCAGATTGAATCAGATAAAATCTGATCCAATTTCTTTCCTGTCTGCTGTAGACTTTATTGAAGATTCCTTCACCTAAGGAGATCGACATAGATGCCAAAGATACCAAAGTACCGGACACCTACTCCCTCTTGGGCCTATAACACCAGTAAAACTGGCAGGACTCCTCGAAGAAGGCGACTTCGATATTTTTTTGCTTTATCAGGCGAAGTGTTCGCGMAAGATAGATCCGCCGATATTCTTGTGGAAGATGTTCTTTGCGGCACTTACATCACGATCGTGATCAAACGTACACTTCTTGCATTTGAATGTCTCGCTTCCACTGAGTCTCTTGTTGATCTTCCCGCAGCGTGAGCACGAGATGGACGTGTATCTCTCAC